>JAVGWX010000010.1:5629434-5921934 GCA_036924085.1 Ariolimax columbianus
GTCTCTACTCTACCTCCCTGACCCTTTTCTACTGAAGAACATCATTATCATGATCTCATGTGTCCACGTGTGTCGTTACGTGTTGTGGGGAGGTGCAATCTTATGTCATGTGTCTGCGTATGTTGCTACACGATGTAGGGAAGGTGCAATCTTCTGTCATGTGTCTGCGTATGTTGCTACACGATGTAAAGAATGTGCAATCTTCTGTCATGTGTCTGCGTATGTTGCTACACGATGTAGGGAGGTGCAAAATAATTTCATGTGTCCTGTGGTAGTGTCTAGGTTTAACTGAGTAGTTTACTTTTCTAAATAGTTACAACATGTAACTACACCACGACATGACTTCACACAGTAAAACACAATAAACACGATCATGACCATAAAAAAACATCATATATTAATCGTTAAAACAAAACAATAATATTTATTAACATGAATATCCACAAAAAGCAAAGTATATCTAAACTAAATAATCATTATATATATATATATATATATATATATATATATATATATATATATATATATATATATATATATATATATTGAACTACAATCAGAGGTTTTGAGCACTAGCTTTGATGTTTCTCCCAAACTATTGTATCAGACTCTTGCCGCTGCAGTAACCTATCTGCACACTCAGCACACAATCACAAATTCGCACTTGCAATCAGATTACGTATTCAGACAAATCTGTACGTTCACACATAATCAACAAACTCGTCAACATAGATCACTCCACATAGTCAGACGAATGTGTACATCCACATACGATCAGATCACTTACAATTAGGCAATCTGTGAATTCACAAATACTTAGATCACGTCACGTATTCACGCCAATCTGTACACTAGTATGAATTAGATCACGCATCGTTCATTAGATGTCCTGCACGTACTCCACACATTCAGATCTCTTACTGTTCACATAGTGTCCAACGTAAACACCTATTGAGCGCGACTGGTCAACTCGAGGTGTATGATGGTACGATTGACCTTGACACGCATTCAGGCAACCTTTGTTCTTAGAGTCGCCAGCCCAATCCCCTCTGCCCTAAACGCCCATGCTCAGCTTGAACTGTCGCAGTCCGCGAATGCTGTTTCACGACATGTGAAGGTGAAATGTTCTTTCTTGCTTGGCCAGTTATATTTTCATCCGTTAACACCACCAATCGATTTATTTTCTTTTGTTTTCCTTCAACTCTGACATTCTGTCGTCTGGTGTTCTAGTCTCGAGGGACATTAATGTGTGGGTACCTTCTTAATCTTGTGCACGACCAAACTATTAAATTATGTGTTTGTCTGGTGTTATAGGTGTTTGTCTGGAAGGCCTGGATACAATCATGTCATATCGCCAACCCTCTGTGTACCTACATAGGCCATGGATGTCACTGTTCTAACTTCCTGTCAGATGTCTTCAACTCTCTCTTGTCTTGACGTCCTGAACACCTTTCGCAAACATGTTATTTCACACCTGTCGTCAGTGTGTCTTGGTCGCCGTCCATGTTTGATATTTATTACCTGGAGTTAATGTGGGGTTCATCTCAAGCTTTACAAACACATGCACACCAGGCAGCAGAGAAGGGAGTCAAGTAATAGGGAATCGAACCATGTGATTCCAGATGACGGATGTGCCTCGCTCCAAGAAAGAGATATGTTAGGGTGTTCAACTAAACAGCAAGAAACACGCGCACGAATGATATTAGATGTAGAGAGAAGATGGACACTGTAACTTAGTAAGCATGGAGCGAAACGTTAAAGAACAGGAAGAGACTAAAAGCAAATGGTCATTCTCTGTTCAGCTTTCATCTGTTCTCCCGTTCTCCCGTTCTCCTGTCCACCTGTTCTCGTGTCCACCTGTTCTCGTGTCCAACTATCGCAAACCTGAAATTTAGACCCGAAAGAAGGTAAATGTTGATGACGTCATTTACTTACGATTTAGCGCCCACACCTCGTTAGAGAGGAAGTTGCTGATGGATGTTTCTACATCCTGTTCACAAACAGATGAGGTATCATTGCGCCTTGGCCATGAACCCAAATCATTCCACTTGCTGACAAGAAGTTCCAAAGCCTGAGCACATGTGTAGCTCCTTCTTCTCTCATCTGTTATGGCAGAAAGACAAAATATGAATCATTACAATAGGCTTTAACTTTTTTATAATTTTCATCTCAGCGTTTGATCGGCAGAGTTGTCTGACGCTCACCTAATAAGGCAAATCAAATAAATTCGATCCTCGTTATGGATACGCTCCAGTGAGTATGTATCGTACCACGTTTTCTCATTCTCCTGCATTCTTGTTCAGCATCAGCCTCGGAGACACAACATACGCATTAGCCAGATCGAGCCGACCGATACCACCTGACATCTACTTCTCATTGCTGTTACGGGGCTCTGCTCTTCCCAATACATTTCACGGAACCGGCAGGAAGTTTTCGACTGTCAATGGACTGGTAACACATTTGGTCGATCTGTCATGACAATGGCTAACTAATTGTATAAAATGGTTTCTTTAATCGAATGTGTGCAGGACTTAACCTGGAGATGATATGAATGTGTCCAGGACCTAACCTGGAGATGATATGAATGTGTCCAGGACCTAAGCTGGAGATGATATGAATGTGCCCAGACCTTAACCTGGAGATGATATGAATGTGTCCAGGACCTAACCTTGAGATGATATGAATGTGTCCAGGCCCTAACCTGGAGATGATATGAATGTGTCCAGGACCTAACCTGGAGATGATATGAATGTGTTCAGGACCTAACCTGGAGATCAAATGAATGTGTCCAGGACCTATCCTGGAGATGATATGAATGTGTCCAGGACCTAACCTGGAGATGATATGAATGTGTCCACGCATTAACCTGGAGATATTAATGTGTCCAGGCCTTAACCTGGAGATAATATGAATGTATCCAGGACCTAACCTGGAGATGATATGAATGTGTCCAGGACTTAACCTGAAGAAGATATGAATGTGTCCAGGCCTTAACCTGGAGATGAAATGAATGTGTCCAGGACCTAACCTGGAGATGATATGAATGTGTCCAATCCTTAACCTGGAGATGATATGAATGTGTCCAGGACCTAACCTGGAGATGATATGAATGTGTCCAGGACCTAACCTGGAGATGATATGAATGTGTCCAGGCCTTAACTTGGAGATGATATGAATGTGTCCAGGCCTCAACCTGGAGATGATATGAATGTGTCCAGGACTTAACCTGGAGATATGAATGTGTCCAGGCCTTAACCTGGAGATAATATGAATGTGTCCAGGACCTAACCTGGAGATGATATGAATGTGTCCAGGATTTAACCTGGAGATGATATGAATGTGTCCAGGACTTAACCTGGAGAAGATATGAATGTGTCCAGGCCTTAACTTGGAAATGATATGAATGTGTATAGGACCTAACCTGGAGATGATATGAATGTGTCAATTCCTTAACCTGGAGATGATATGAATGTGTCCAGGACCTAACCTGGAGATGATATGAATGTGTCCAGGACCTAACCTGGAGATAATATGAATGTTTCCAGGCCTTAACTTGGAGATGATATGAATGTGTCCAGGCCTTAACCTGGAGATGATATGAATGTGTCCAGGACTTAATCTGGAGATATGAATGTGTCCAGGACCTAGCCTGGAGATGATATGAATGTGTCTAGGACCTAACCTGGAGATTTTATGAATGTGTCCAGGACCTAACCTGAAGATGATATGAATGTGTGCAGGACTTAACCTGGAGATGATATGAATGTGTTCATGACCTAACCTGGAGATGATATGAATGTGTCCAGGACCTAACCGGGAGTTTATTTGAATGTGTGCAGGACTTAACCTGGAGATGACATTAATGTGTTCATGACCTAACCTGGAGATGATATGAATGTGTCCACACCTTAACCTGGAGAAATGAATGTGTCTAGGCCTTAACCTGGAGATAATATGATTGTGTCCAGGACCTAACCTGGAGATGATATGAATGTGTCCAGGACTTAACCAGGAGATGATATGAATGTGTCCAGGACTTAACCTGGAGATGATACGAATGTGTCCAGGCCTTAACCTGGAGATGATATAAATGTGTCCAGGACCTAACCTGAAGATTATATGAATGTGTAAAAGGCCTTAACCTGGAGATGATATGAATGTGTCCAGGACCTAACCGGGAGGTGATATGAATGTGTCCAGGACTTAACCTGGAGATATGAATGTGTCCAGGCCTTAACCTGGAGATGATATGAATTTGTCCTGGACTTAACCTGGAATGATATGAATGTGTTCAGGCGTTAACATGAAGATGATATGAATGTGTCCAGGACTTAACCTAGAGATGATATGAATGTGTCCAGGACCTAACCTAGAGATGATATCAATGTGTCAAGGACCTAACCTGGAGATGATATGAATGTGTCCAGGACCTAACCTTGAGATAATATGAATGTGTCCAGGCCTTAACCTGGAGATAATATGAATGTTTCCAGGACCTAACCTGGAGATGATATGAATGCGTCCAGGACCTAAACTGGAGATGATATGAATGTATCCAGGACCTAACCTGGAGATGATATGAATGTGTCCAGGACCTAACCTGGAGATGATATGAATGTGTCCAGGACCTAACCTGGAGATGATATGAATGTGTCCAGGCCTTAATCTGGAGATGATATGAATGTTCCCAGGCCTTAACCTGGAGATGATATGAATGTGTCCAGGACCTAACCTGGAGATGATATGAATGTGTCCAGGACCTAACCTGGAGATGATATGAATGTGTGCAGGACCTAACCTGGAGATGATTTGAATCTGCCCAGGACCTAACCTGGAGATGATATGAATGTGTCCAGGACCTAACCTTAAGATAATATGAATGTGTCCAGGCCTTGACCTGGAGATGATATGAATGTGTCCAGGCCTTAACCTGGAGATGATATGAATGTGTCCAGGCCTTAACCTAGAGATGATATGAATGTGTCCAGGACCTAACCTGGAGATGATAGGAATGTGTCCAGGACCTAACTTGGAGATTAAATGAATGTGTCCAGGCCTTAACTTGGAGATGATATAAAGGTGTCCAAGACCTAACCTGGAGATGATATGAATGTGTTCAGGATCTAATCTGGAGATGATATGAATGTGTCCAGGACCTAACCTGGAGATGATATGAATGTGTCCAGGCCTTAACCTGGAGATGATATGAATGTGTCCAGGACCTAACCTGGAGATGAAATGAATGTGTCCAGGCCTTAACCTGGAGATGATATGAATGTGTCCAGGCCTTAACCTGGAGATGATATGAATGTGTCAAGGACCTAACCTGGAGATGACTACTTGATCATGACGTTGTAGTTGTTCTTGTTGTTATCCCATGTTACTCCGTCCGAGCAGTTCGCTCTTGGCGAATGGTCTCTACACGCTGGTTACAGCTGCTCTTCTTATGTCACGAGGCGTACTGAAGAAGGTTAGTCTTCACCCACCTGGTTGTAGTGCAACGCAAGACTGCTCAGCAAATTCACCACTACGAGTAGCAAAGCGTTATTCACCACCTTGATGGACAGGCTGCTGTACCGCAAACTTTTTCCAAGTGGGCGTGAGTAGTATAGTTTCAAGGTCAATATGATGCTGCTGACCCTGACATGAGGTGGAGGTCAATATGATACTCATGACTATCATGTAAGGTAAATTATATTTGGTCCTGGCTGACGTGAGGCGGGTATCTGGATCACCTGAGCCTGACGTAAGGTGGAGGCCTTGGTATGTTATACCTGAGCCTGACGTAAGGTGGATGCCTTAGTATGTTACACCTGAGCCTGACTTAAGGTGGAGGCCTTAGTATGTTACACCTGAGCCTGACGTAAGGTGGAGGCCTAAGTATGTTACACTTGACCCCGGAGTAAGGTGGAGGCCTTAGTATGTTACACCTGAGGCTGACGTAAGGTGGAGGCTTTAGTATTTTACACCTGAGCCTGACGTAAAGAGGAGGCCTTAGTATGTTACATATGAAGCTGACGTATGGTGGATGCCTTAGTATGTTGCACCTGAGCCTGACGTAAGGTGGAGTCTTTAGTATGTTACACTTGACCCTGGAGTAAGGTGGAGGCCTTGCTATGTTACACCTGAGGCTGACGTAAGGTGGAGGCCTTAGTATTTTACACCTGAGCCTGACGTAAGGAGGAGGCCTTAGTATGTTACATCTGAGGCTGACGTAAGGTGGATGCCTTAGTATGTTACACCTGAGCCTGACGTAAGGTGGAGACCTTAGTATGTTACACATGAGCCTGACGTAAGGTGGATGCCTTAGTATGTTACATTTGACACTGGACTAAGGAGGAGGCCTTAATATGTTACACCTGAGCCTGAAGTCAGATAAGGTCTTGCATAGCATGTTTCATCTCCTAACGTAAGGTGGAGGGGGCTGCCTTTCCTTCATTAACAGTAAGCCAGATAACTATTTACTTAAGCCATGAAAAGCGAGTGAGGTACCATTGCCCTAATCAGATGATGATGAAGATGACATATCAGTCTATTTTGTCCGTTACGTTACTGGCACTAGCCATCTCCATCTGGCCTAGAACGCTGCATGATCGACGCAACATTAACTTCTTCTCTTCTGATACCAGGTAGAACGTATGATTGTCTGTCTTATTCCGGAATTTTGTATAGGACCTGATCTCAAATTCTCCCCCCCCCCCCCCCTCCTTAGGTATGGGGTCCGATTTCCTATTTTAATGATTTGTATGAGCTCTGATCTTCTATTCTCGTATTATGTATGGGATGTTGGAAACCGGATGTCCTACCCCCTCCCCCCTTATTTATGGGCTCTGATCTCCTCACCACTTCCCCTTATCTATGGGCTCTGATCTACTATTTCCGCCTTATCTATGGGCTCTGATCTACTATTTCCGCCTTATCTATGGGCTCTGATCTCCTATTGCCGCCTTATCTATGGGCTCTGATCTCATATTCCCGCCTTATCTATGGGCTCTGATCTCCTATTGCCGCCTTATCTATGGGCTCTGATCTCATATTCCCGCCTTATCTATGGACTCCTATTGCCGCTTTATCTAAAGTCTCTCTTAAAAGAGAGACCCATGGCACTTGTTCCAAGAGCTGGAGCGGGAAACAAACATAACCGCCAGGCATATCAAAGCAGATGACTAAGAAGGGTCGCCCCCTCCTTCCTCTGTAGAAACAATAGGCCACACGACACAATCAATAAGACCTCTACATCCCATCTCTAAGTCTGGTTATGTCAGTAGAAGAGACATACAGATTGAGAAGCGAACATGTCAGAGAGAACGTGAGAACAATGGCATCCATGATATATGTAGACACGGTTTAACATATGACAAAAATGTCCCCAAACCTTCCAGCCGCTGCATGAGTTTATAACACCAGTCATCATGACTTCAGATTAAACAGAAGACAAATAAATAGGTGATGAGCTCTCATCTAGTTTGCTAACAGTGAATGGATGATCTCTCGTCTAGTTTGCTAACAGTGAATGGATGATCTCTCGTCTAGTTTGTTAACAGTGAATGGATGATCTCTCGTCTAGTTTGTTAACAGTGAATGGATGATCTCTCGTCTAGTTTGTTAACAGTGAGTCGATGATCTCTTGTCTAGTTTGCTAACAGTGAATGGATGATCTTTCGTCTAGTTTGCTTACATGTTTGGACAGAACTCTCATTCCCGGGTATGAAAGTTGTACCGTCAGCACGGCTTCTCACACAACATGTGTTAGAGGTAACCGCTGAGCTGTACTTGGACTCGTTCCCCGTATCGTCCACAGATGCCGCAGGGATGTGTTCCAGGTTATCCTTTGTGACCCGACATTCTGATGGGCCGTCTATTTCACTGGAGATACCTGAAATGAATGCATCAGGTGGTTCACAAGTCTCCATACTTACATAAAGGTCAAGGTCATACCATAACAGGCGCTTCTATCGGGGATGTAATTTTAGAGAGGAAAGGTGTACCGTGCAGATGGGCAAGGTTCACAACGCTCAACGGAGACTGTATTTTTGTTTTAAACAAAACGTATAATCCGTTGTATGGATATGTGTGTATGTGAATACAAGAGAGATATTTGAAGTATATGTAGAAGAAGAAAAACCAGATTTAATAGGCTTTGTAACAGAGTTAGAAGTGTCCAACGAACCAGCGTCAGGGACGATCTGAAAATATCATTCGTGATACGAACGCTTAACTTGAGAACCCAGTCAAAGATAAGGAGTTCATAGAACCGTCATTGTTTGAAATTCTTTAACAATGCTCGTATAAGACATTCCAGCCAATATGGGCACCTTCCCACGGTTTCTATTGGACATCCCACGACCTTTTAGGACACATAGAAGGTTAAAAACAAGCTATCATTTTTCTGGCGATTCGGTAGTTCAAGGAAAGTTGAGGCGAAGGAACTCAAGACACAGACGTCATTGGCTTAGAATAGGTTGTAAGCTGGGAGTTAAGGGTTTTAGAGATAGACCAGAGAACAGAAGACTACCGTGCAGTTGGTAGGATAGACCACACAACATAACTAGTGAGTAACTAGAATAGATAGATAGATAGAGAGAGAGAGAGAGAGAGAGAGAGAGAGAGAGACAGAGAGAGAGAGAGAGAGAAATATAGAAATCACCGAAGCAAACTAGCACTGAGGGGGAACCAGCCACCACGCAGATGTAAAAATCTGTCTGTGTGTGATGTTCTTTTTGAGTCAACACTGACACCTGTCACACGAGATGTCGACTTCCAAGTCCCTCAGTGACATTCGTCTGCATTCTCGTCAGGAGGAGACGTGTTGCTTAAAACACGAAACTGTCATCCCGAACAGAACATTGTAAACACTAGAACCACTGTCGTAGACACGAGAACCACTGACGCCTGTCGTAGACACGAAAACCACTGTCGTAGACACGAGAACCACTGTCGTCTGTCGAAGACACGAGAACCACTGTCGTCTGTCGAAGACACGAGAACCACTGTCGTAGACACATGAACCACTGTCGACTGTCGTAGACACGAGAACCACTGTCGTCTGTCGTAGACACAAGAACCACTGTCGTCTGTCATAGACACGAGAATCACTGTCGTCTGTCGTAGACATCGTAACCACTGTCGTCTGTCATAGACACGAGAACGACTGTTGTAGACACGATAACCTCTGTCATAGACACGAGAACCACTGTCGTAGACACGAGAATCACTGTCGTCTGTCGTAGACATGAGAACCACTGTCGCCTGTCGTAAACACAAGAACCACTGTCAACTGTCGTAGACACGAGAACCACTGTCGTATGTCGTAGACACGAGAACCACTGTCGTCTGTCGTAAACACAAGAACGACTGTCGTAGACACGAGAACCACTGTCGTCTGTCGAAAACACAAGAACCACTGTCGACTGTCGTAGACACGATAACCACTGTCGTCTGTCGTAGACACGAGAACCACTGTCGACTGTTATAGACATGCAATCCAGGTCAACAAGAGCGTTAGACTTGAGTGGGAACTGCCACAATGTAAGAACCCCTGTAGCCAGTGAGTTCCTGACTAGACGACGAAGAAGAGGAACCAGCAGATCTAATTACTGTAAACATCTACCTGACATTAAGACAAGACAAGAGTCTCAGAAGACACATACGTTGCAAAAACTGAGAGGTGGGACATACATACATGAACGAGGACAGAAAGATAGGGCACAGAACTATTTGGCTAGATAGAATGGTATCAACTCAAAGGGATATAAGACTGTGAATGGGACATTTGATAGAATTGATCATGTGATAGAACCTAGGGGTATTTTAGTGCAAGAGAAATACCTGTGCTTATTGTACGAACCTCTTGTGGATTATTATACTTAGACAAGTGTTGATAAACGATAGAAAATGATTCACATGCCTAGTATTATTATAATGTGTATGCTGTTTATTAGATAAACATTCATTTGTTTTCGCTGATGTTAAAATAATTGTTAGATTTTAATTAGAGTTGTGAGTTAAGGAGTGATAGTTGTAAGAAAGAAAGTTTAGTGCTGATAGAGTGAGTCTGCAACAGTTTAACATAACATGGACATATAAGGACATTGCAGATAGTGAACTTGAAATAGAGAAATATACAATGTTAAGGAAAGATATGGTAGTTGGAAAAAAAGGCTAGGGCTGGAGGGGTGTAATTGTTCTGTAATAACTCATTTACTATAACCATCAGAAATGATATATCTTCAGGCATCAAAATTGAAAGTTTATGGGGAGAAATTGTAAGCGGGGGAGAATAAACGGTGTCCATCAAGTATTAAGATGACAATAAGGAATCGTTTCGGGCTATAGAAGTGGCTAGTCCAGAGAAATTATTATTAATGGGGAATTTCAACTTTCCAGAAATAAATTAGCAGAAGGTGGAACATTTGTCGTATCCCGTCCTTTTGTTCAAGGCATAACTGACAATTTTTTGTTTGAACATGTGGAGAACTGTACCAGAGGCAGAAACACGTGGATGACTGTACCAGAGGCAGAAACACGTGGATGACTGTACCAGAGGCAGAAACACGTGGGTGACTGTACCAGAGGCAGAAACACGTGGATGACTGTACCAGAGGCAGAAACACACTTGATCTAGTTTTTGATACAGACAAAATATGATTACAAATGTTACCGTTGGTGAACTATTTGAATCGAGCGATCATCAGATTGTCCGTTGGGATCTTGTAGCTATGAAGGATGGACATATATTTTCATTGGCGCAAATGTGGAAGAGAAACGTAATAAGTTTAAATCTATTCTTGTGCACCTGAAAGAAGAATTTGTTGCATGTAGGAAGTTGAACCCCAAGTGAAAAAAATGGATAACTTGATCCGTTATTAGTTGTAGAAGAGCTAAGAATAAAACTTGGAAACAAATATAGTACCTGGAAAATCAAATCGAACATATTGAAAATATTTGGACTTACAAAACCAATCTTATAAAGTGAATAGAGCAGCAACAATTGACTTTAAAAAAACTTGATCTCAAGACTGAGATAGCAAGGGATTCTTATCTAATGTTCGATATAAACAGAGAACGAAAGACACAATAGGCCCACTTGAAGATAGGACAGGAAACATATTGAGAACGGATGATGCAACTCTTATATCTTCTTTTCCTTTTACCTAGATTTGTTTGTTCTCCTTCTTCCTCTTTTTCTTCTTCTTCTTTTTGTTGTACTCATTCACAATTGTCTTCTTCTTTCTTCTTCTTTCTTCTTCATTCTAGAACTCAACTCGGGTAAGCGAAATAAGAACAGACAACAACAGCTCTCCTTCTCTCTCTCTCTCTCTCTTTCTGCCTTTTTCTCTTCCTCTCACTCTGCCTCTCTCAATGCCTCTCGCTCTGTCTCTCTCTGCCTCTCTCTCTCTCTCTGTGACACTCTCTCCAACTCTCTCTCCCTCTCGCTCTGCCTCACTCTGCCCGTCCCTCTAGAGCACTTTAAATAATAGTGATCTGCTGTCATATCGTTGACAATGTCTCTCTCTTTCCTTGTTCCATCTGCCGGACTAGTATTTGTTTCTTCTAGAAAAAAAAATCAAAGTGTTAATACTCATGTTTCCCCACCTTGCGAGACCTAATTAGACAAAACTATCAATCAGAGCAAATACAAAGACAAAACTATCAATCAGAGCAAATACAAAGACAAAACGCAAATAACAGCTGACATTAAAACATGAAGAACACATGAAGAAACTACAATCGACATTTGATGGTATTCACCAGCAATCTTACCTTCACTCGTGGATATTAGGCTCAACAACAATAGGTTCCTACCTTCACTGGTGAATGTTAGGTTCAACAACAATAGGTTCTTACCTGCATTCGTGGATGTTAGGCTCAACAACAATAGGTTCTTACCTGCACTCGTGGATATTAGGCTCAACAACAATAGGTTCCTACCTTCACTGGTGAATGTTAGGTTCAACAACAATAGGTTCTTACCTGCATTCGTGGATGTTAGGCTCAACAACAATAGGTTCCTACCTTCACTGGTGAATGTTAGGCTCAACAACAATAGGTTCTTACCTGCACTCGTGGATATTAGGCTCAACAACAATAGGTTCCTACCTTCACTGGTGAATGTTAGGTTCAACAACAATAGGTTCTTACCTGCACTCGTGGATGTTAGGCTCAACAACAATAGGTTCCTACCTTCACTGGTGAATGTTAGGTTCAACAACAATAGGTTCTTACCTGCATTCGTGGATGTTAGGCTCAACAACAATAGGTTCTTACCTGCACTCGTGGATATTAGGCTCAACAACAATAGGTTCCTACCTTCACTGGTGAATGTTAGGCTCAACAACAATAGGTTCTTACCTGCACTCGTGGATATTAGGCTCAACAACAATAGGTTCCTACCTTCACTGGTGAATGTTAGGTTCAACAACAATAGGTTCTTACCTGCACTCGTGGATGTTAGGCTCAACAACAATAGGTTCCTACCTTCACTGGTGAATGTTAGGTTCAACAACAATAGGTTCTTACCTGCATTCGTGGATGTTAGGCTCAACAACAATAGGTTCTTACCTGCACTCGTGGATATTAGGCTCAACAACAATAGGTTCTTACCTGCACTCGTGGATATTAGGCTCAACAACAATAGGTTCTTACCTGCACTCGTGGATGTTAGGCTCAACAACAATAGGTTCCTACCTTCACTGGTGAATGTTAGGCTCAACAACAATAGGTTCTTACCTGCACTCGTGGATGTTAGGCTCAACAACAATAGGTTCCTACCTTCACTGGTGAATGTTAGGCTCAACAACAATAGGTTCTTACCTGCACTCGTGGATGTTAGGCTCAACAACAATAGGTTCTTACCTGCACTCGTGGATATTAGGCTCAACAACAATAGGTTCCTACCTTCACTGGTGAATGTTAGGTTCAACAACAATAGGTTCTTACCTGCACTCGTGGATGTTAGGCTCAACAACAATAGGTTCTTATCTGCACTCGTGGATATTAGGCTCAACAACAATAGGTTCTTACCTGCACTCGTGGATATTAGGCTCAACAACAATAGGTTCTTACCTGCACTCGTGGATATTAGGCTCAACAACAATAGGTTCCTACCTTCACTCGTGGATGTTAGGCTCAACAACAATAGGTTCTTACCTGCACTCGTGGATGTTAGGCTCAACAACAATAGGTTCTTATCTGCACTCGTGGATATTAGGCTCAACAACAATAGGTTCTTACCTGCACTCGTGGATATTAGGCTCAACAACAATAGGTTCTTACCTGCACTCGTGGATATTAGGCTCAACAACAATAGGTTCTTACCTGCACTCGTGGATATTAGGCTCAACAACAATAGGTTCTTACCTTCACTCGTGGATGTTAGGCTCAACAACAATAGGCCAATCATTAACAGTTTCATGACTCTGATGTGACGCAGACTGCAATAAACAAACAAACATCAATGACAAGAATATATGTAGTGTGTCTATGAATGTTGTCTATTGATCTGACAAACCTTACTCGTACAGAGCCATCCCTTATTGTAGTGTGTCTATGAATGTTGCCTATTGATCTCACAAACCTTATTCGTACAGAGCCCTCCCTTATTGTACTGTGTCTATGAATGTTGCCTATTGATCTCACAAACCTTACTCGTACATAGCCCTCGCTTATTGTAGTGTGTCTATGAATGTTGCCTATTGATCCTACAAACCTTACTCGTACAGAGTCCTCCCTTATTGTAGTGTGTCTATGAATGTTGCCTATTGATCCTACAAACCTTACTCGTACAGAGCCCTCCCTTATTGGAGTGTGTCTATGAATGTTGCCTATTGATCCTACAAACCTTACTCGTACAGAGCCCTCCCTTATTGTAGTGTGTCTATGAATGTTGCCTATTGATCCTACAAACCTTACTCGTACAGAGCCCTCCCTTATTGTAGTGTGTCTATGCATGTTGCCTATTGATCTTACAAACCTTACTCGTACAGAGCCCTCCCTTATTGTAGTGTGTCTATGAATGTTGCCTATTGATCTTACAAACCTTACTCGTACAGAGCCCTCCATTTGCCTAAGCTCTATTGTCATCATCTGTAACATATTCTTCTCGGAACGTAATCCAGGCCCGACAGCTCTGTATGCATGTCGGTTTAGTGCGAATCCAATCCCGTCATACAAAGACATTGCCAGACTCCCCGTAATGGCATGATGCCATCTTTAACGGGGTCCTCCACTTGTCCTACTTCCAGGAACCATGTCCTCCATTGTCACGGACCCTTACATCTTTTCATATGACTGATATATCGAAGTTTTTCTTTTGCGATATTGTCCAGGAGCCAATTTGCTGTAATACGCAGCGATTGAAAATTTATCTGTATTTTTTTCTCTCTTGGATATTTTCTACATCATTCTATAAGATGTTTAGACTCTAAGTCGGTGAGTTAAACATACTATCTAAATTCAGTCTCTCTCTCTCTCTTTCGCTCTCATCTCTCTATCCAGCCTCCTCTCCATCCAGCCTCCTGAGCTAAACGTTGTCTCGAGTTATATACACTCAAGCAAAGTCAGAGCTTGACCAATGGATCTCAGGGAATGGCTATATTCAGTCTTATTGAAACGAAAAACTTTGCACACTTGTCACTCATTCTCTAGCAGCAAGCCCGCTGCCAATCCGTCTGTCAATCATTCTCTCCCTACCCAAATCGGAAGGCCAGTGGTCAGCTCCTACCTGTCCACATTCTTTGCCCCAACTCTGTTCTCCTTTGTTGAGACGGTGAGTGACCTTGACACGCGTTCAGGTATATTTGTTATCAGCAACCACATCACCCCTGTCCTAAACTCTCTGCTCCGGCGGGAACTGCTACACTATTGTCTCTTACTGACGAGGCGTATTCCTCCGCTAAAGTGTGGTCAGTTTTGAGACATTGTACCTTGGAGGATCGTACGGACTGATGGAGTACGTCGACACCAGCAAGTGATGGTATGTGCCAACAAATGCCTCAGCAGATGCCTCACTTGACTGATTAGTTGGGCCTCCGTAATTTCAGCAAGGGCAATATTTCGTCGGCGTAGTATGCAGGCCCAAACCGCCACGTAGCTAGTCCCATTCATTGTTAGGACATTCCAAGTGGCGTCGTCATTAAGCGTCTTATGTCGGGTGACGCCACTGGAGAGGCAGTGGCGCTGGGAAAGATTCTGGGGACGTCTTTCGTTTGGGTGCTCGAGGACGGCAGTCGTCCCCATTAGCGAGGCTGGTGGTGGCCATGTCGGCATGTGGTGGCACAGGTAGTGTGTCAACCGAAGTCCATACAGACTCCTTTAGTGAAGCCAAGTACTCCGTTGCCTCGGCATGAGGGCCGCTGGGAGTGAGTGTTGGACTAGTGTTTGTGTCAGGCCTTCCTTGTCTGTCCGTGCCTGACACTCTATTCTGATAGCTCAGAATTGTGTCCACCTTCGGGTCAGCGT
This sequence comes from Ariolimax columbianus, assembly GCA_036924085.1. NCBI lineage: Eukaryota > Metazoa > Mollusca > Gastropoda > Stylommatophora > Arionidae > Ariolimax > Ariolimax columbianus. The sequence goes on from JAVGWX010000010.1 coordinate 5,644,894, forward strand.
AACCCTTGCTGTGATGAGGAAACGAAGTTGTGAGAGGTGACGGGTAACCTCCGGTGGAGGGGAGCAGGAGGTATGCAGTCTCCGTCCAAGCGGTAGGCCCTTGAGTAGTAATAACCTGGGTTGAATTCTGTGGTGCAGTCAAGCGGAACGTTGAACGCCATGATGGATTGGTTTCCCACGATTTAAGCCAGGCACAGCCGCAACACTAGGCAGCACAACAAACAGGACAGCCAATCGAAAGCACATAAATACCACAGAATAAAGTCCTTGATACCACCTGGCGAAGGAGTTATGAATGATAATCCGAACGGGAACTGGCAAACAGTAGGAAAATGACACAAACACCAGAGTCAGTCGAGAGCGCAGCCAGTCAGGTGCGGCAATCTTGCTATCATATATAAAACTCCTAAATAAAAAAGAGACAAGGAAGACTTTTGAAACTACCTCCAAAGTACGCTTCTCCCGGTCACCTACAAACTCTTTACTAAATGTGCACTCGCTAGGATCCGTCACCTCCCTGAGGCAAGGCAACCGATTGAGCAGGCTGGCTTTCGGCGCTCATTCAGCACAATGGACCACATCTCAACCTGCTGCCGTCTAATTGAAACATCCAGAGAGTACAAACGCCCTTGACCTTCATCTTTATCAATTATAAAATGGCAATTGACTCTGTACAGGCACTCTTTGTCTAGCACTCTCTGCTGGACCAAGGCATCGATCCCGGATATGTCGGAATCCTTGCTAACTGCTACTCGGACTGGACGACAGCATTCTAACTCTTCTAAATACCAGTAATAGTATCCGACCAGATATGTGTTCGACAATGGGACCTGGAGTCCATAATCAGTCAGTATGACTGAACCCGCTTTGGCATCAACATCAATGGCAGGCGATTTAACCACCTCCGCTTCAAAAATACTGCCCATCACAGAAACAGCCTAAAACGCCAACCAGATGGTAGCTATCTTTCACAAAGTAGGGAGAAAAGCGGCTCTTGAGATGAACATCAAAGTAGGGAGAAAAGCGGGTCTCGAGATGAACACCAAAGTAGGGAGAAAATGGGGTCTCGAGATGAACACCAAAGTAGGGAGAAAAGGGGGTTTCGAGATAAACACCAAGGTAGGAAGAAAAGCGGGTCTCGAGATGAACACCAAAGTAAGGAGAAAAATGGGTCACGAGATGGACATCTCCAAGAAAAAATCCCCTGTTACCGTTTCGCTACCATGGCGAGAATCTTGAGGATGTGGAGGAGTATATCTACTCTTATCTAGATTATTGAACATGCAGAATGACCTAAACTCAGAAATAGCAAGACGTCTTATCGAATGGACTGGACGGCTTTTGCGTCCATAAAGACGCGACCAGAGTCTGCGCGCCTCCCTATTCAACTGCACAGTTCTACCTACAATGTGTTATACGGCCCACAGCTCCACCTACAATGTGTTATACGGCCCACAGCTCCACCTACAATGTGTTATACGGCCCACAGTTCTACCTACAATGTGTTATACCGCCCATAGTTCCACCTACAATGTGTTATACGGCCCACAGCTCCACCTGCAATGTGTTATACGGCCCACAGTTCCACCTACAATGTGTTATACGGCCCACAGCTCCACCTACAATGTGTTATACCGCCCACAGCTCCACCTACAATGTGTTATACCGCCCACAGTTCCACCTACAATGTGTTACACCACCCACAGCTCCACCTACAATGTGTTATACCACCCACAGCTCAACCTACAATGTGTTATACCGCCCACAGCTCCACCTACAATGTGTTATGCTGCATACACATAAAAAAGAAATGTAGTCCAAACTCAGAGTGACCCAAGCCTCCCTCGAGAAACGTATGATCGGCTTTACGCTCCACAACCAACGTTTGAAAGGTCTTCACAACACGGACGTGCTGCAGATGTCATTGGTGAAGGATGCAGTTACCCAGTCAGATAAGGTAGTCATTGGTGAAAGATGCAGTTACCCAGACAGATAAGATAGTCATTGGTAAAGGATGCAGTTACCCAGACAGATAAGGTAGATATTGGTGAAGGATGCAGTTACCCAGACAGATAAGGTAGATATTGGTGAAGGATGCAGTTACCCAGACAGATAAGGTAGATATTGGTGAAGGATGCAGTTACCCAGACAGATAAGGTAGATATTGGTGAAGGATGCAGTTACCCAGACAGATAAGGTAGATATTGGTGAAGGATGCAGTTACCCAGACAGATAAGATAGTCATTGGTGAAGGATGCAGTTACCCAGACAGATAAGGTAGATATTGGTGAAGGATGCAGTTACCCAGTCAGATAAGGTAGTCATTGGTGAAGGATGCAGTTACCCAGACAGATAAGGTAGTCATTGGTGAAGGATGCAGTTACCCAGTCAGATAAGGTAGTCATTGGTGAAGGATGCAGTTACCCAGTCAGATAAGGTAGTCATTGGTGAAAGATGCAGTTACCCAGACAGATAAGGTAGTCATTGGTGAAGGATGCAGTTACCCAGTCAGATAAGGTAGTCATTGGTGAAGGATGCAGTTACCCAGACAGATAAGGTAGTCATTGGTGAAGGATGCAGTTACCCAGACAGATAAGGTAGTCATTGGTGAAGGATGCAGTTACCCAGACAGATAAGGTCAACCATCGCTCGGGAGAACTGATAACCGTTGGAGCACAACGACAGCAGTCTGATACTCACGAACCAGAAGACAACCACGGAGAAGACCATCATCTCGGTGGACCGAATCCCTAAAACTCAGGCGTAACTGCCTCCGAAGAACGTGTCGTCCAGTTATTAGTTTGTGTGTATCAATTGACTGTGTGTATCTTCTATTGCATTCAATTTCACATTCGTCCATAACTATAGATGTTCTTTGAGATTAAAAATACAGAGAATAAACAATGACACATTTACTAAGCGACTTTTTGTAACCGGGTTCCGAAAAAGGAGCAAAGAATAATGACACTGTAGCCTGTCAGAAATTTTGAATAAGGCTACCAAGGAGGGCATGGGACTGGCTGCTATTCCAGCTTGTACAACTATAAGCGACAAGACAATGGATCAAAGACCCTCATGTCCTGGTAATAGATTCTCCCCTCCATGATTGAAAAGGTCGAATAACTGAAGTAACAAAGAAAACATGTTGTAAGATGCTTCCTAGGAGGACTGGCATGGGACCGGAAAACTCCTACTCGTAGAAACTATAAGAGATAAGTTCCATAACTGATAACCTCTACTCATGGTAGAGGACTCTACACCGCATGGTAGAATGGAGCGTTTAAAACAAGTTATAATTTGTCAAGGTCACAGACGATGATAGAACAAAGGAGATGTAAGAAGGATCTCAAGTACAAATATGACGACATGACAACTATTCCCCATCACTGCCTCGTCATAAAATTCGCTGCGCTCCCTGTGAAGCATTCGGTCCTCCCCAGAGAAGACTCTTGACAGGCACATTTCTTGAATACTGTGCATACTTATTCAGCGGTAGCTTCTGTTGCCATTCATTTTACATGATGGAGTTGCTAGACCCGTACACAACCCTCTTTAGTTGTCTTAGCTTAACTTACGTCCTCATACTGGTTTAGAAGAATCTACAGAGTCTGTACACAACCAGTTTCATTTACATTTCCTTGATCTGAGAACTATGCGCATCCAATCTATTCTTGAATGTATTAACTGTCCAGACCTCCACTACTCTTTGACGACATGCGTGGGAGGAGAGGTGACCAGATTCTCTCCTCCGCCAGTGTGGACCAGGCGAGGGAAAAGAAAATGCAAGACAGCTAGTGCAGTGCTTAGCACGTAAAGAGCTTACCTTAAACATGCAAAAAACCTCTTTATACTTCAATCACTTTTTAGTATGTGCGGTTCTGAACGTCAGTCGGCGTGAATACGTAAATTACGCGTATATATAGCACATACACAGACACCACAAACATACACACATGTGAACAGTATAAAGGTATGTATAACGTATATATAATTCGTATTTGTGCAGTGGCGTCACCTTTAATTTTTTCTCACATTTCCTCTAGAGAAGATATAATTGGGGGTCGATATACAAATCCAGTATTATAAATGGCATGGATATATTGTGTTTACTGAGTTGCTCCCCTTAACACCACGGAGTGCAGAGTCTTCTACCAAGGAGTAATGTTTTCTACCATGTGGTGTGTAAGAAGTTTCTTCTATCTGTTATGGTTTATAGTATCTACAGTGTGAGTTTACCAGCCCCATGACCAACCCTCCTTAGTTACCACTGACCGTATGCCTGGCAGGCTGCAGAGTTCCTATAATGTGCTTCCCGTTCGATAAATGCTAACGCAATGGAGCCTTTGCTCTAAATGAAATGAAAAGGGAGCACAAAGAAGAAGATGAAGAGCGAAGAAAAAAGAAGTAGGAAGAGGAAAAATAATAATAAGAGGAAGAAGAAAGAAGAAGTGGCAGAAGAAATAGAAGACGAAGAAAAATAAGAAGCACAAGAAGAAGAAGAAGAAGAAGAAGAAAAAAAAAGATTGAGAAGAATACAAATAGAACAAGAGGTCCAAGAACAAAAACAAAAAAAAGAAGAAGAAAACAGAAAAAAGAAGAACAAATAAGAAAAAAGGATAAAAGCAACAAGAAAACAAAATAAAAACAAGACGAAAACAAGAACAAAATGAACAGAAAGAATAACAAGAAGTACAGACACAAAAACAACGAACAGGAAGAAGAACAAAGAGAGTAGACCTCCAAGAACAAGAAGAGTAGATCTCCAAGGAGAGTAGACCTCCAAGGAGAGTAGACCTCCAAGGACAGTAGACCTCCAAGAACAAGAAGAGTAGATCTCCAAGGAGAGTAGACCTCCAAGGAGAGTAGACCTCCAAGGAGAGTAGACCTCCAAGAACAAGAAGAGTAGATCTCCAAGGAGAGTAGACCTCCAAGGAGAGTAGACCTCCAAGGAGAGTAGACCTCCAAGAACAAGGAGAGTAGACCTCCAAGGAGAGTAGACCTCCAAGGAGAGTAGACCTCCAAGGACAGTAGACCTCCAAGGAGAGTAGACCTCCAAGGAGAGTAGACCTCCAAGGAGAGTAGACCTCCAAGGACAGTAGACCTCCAAAGAGAGTAGACATCCAAGAACAAAGAGAGTAGACCTCCAAGGAGAGTAGACCTCTAAGAACAAGGAGAGTAGACCTCCAACGAGAGTAGACCTCAAAGAACAAGGAGAGTAGACCTCCAAGGAGAGTAGACCTCCAAGGAGAGTAGACCTCCAAGGAGAGTAGACCTCCAAGGAGAGTAGACCTCCAAGGAGAGTAGACCTCCAAGGAGAGTAGACCTCCAAGGACAGTAGACCTCCAAAGAGAGTAGACATCCAAGAACAAAGACAGTAGACCTCCAAGGAGAGTAGACCTCTAAGAACAAGGAGAGTAGACCTCCAACGAGAGTAGACCTCAAAGAACAAGGAGAGTAGACCTCCAAGGAGAGTAGACCTCCAAGGAGAGTAGACCTCTAAGAACAAGGAGAGTAGACCTCCAAGGAGAGTAGACCTCCAAGGAGAGTAGACCTCTAAGAACAAGGAGAGTAGACCTCCAAGGAGAGTAGACCTCCAAGAACAAGGAGAGTAGACCTCCAAGGAGAGTAGACCTCCAAGGAGAGTAGACCTCCAAGAACAAGGAGAGCAGACCTCCAAGGAGAGTAGACCTCCAAGGCGAGTAGACCTCCAAGAACAAGGACAGTAGACCTCCAAGAATAAGGAGAGTAGACCTCCAAGGAGAGTAGACCTCCAAGGAGAGTAGACCTCCAAGGAGAGTAGACCTCCAAGGAGAGTAGACCTCCAAGGAGAGTAGACCTCCAAGGACAGTAGACCTCCAAAGAGAGTAGACATCCAAGAACAAAGAGAGTAGACCTCCAAGGAGAGTAGACCTCTAAGAACAAGGAGAGTAGACCTCCAACGAGAGTAGACCTCAAAGAACAAGGAGAGTAGACCTCCAAGGAGAGTAGACCTCCAAGGAGAGTAGACCTCTAAGAACAAGGAGAGTAGACCTCCAAGGAGAGTAGACCTCCAAGGAGAGTAGACCTCTAAGAACAAGGAGAGTAGACCTCCAAGGAGAGTAGACCTCCAAGAACAAGGAGAGTAGACCTCCAAGGAGAGTAGACCTCCAAGGAGAGTAGACCTCCAAGAACAAGGAGAGCAGACCTCCAAGGAGAGTAGACCTCCAAGGCGAGTAGACCTCCAAGAACAAGGACAGTAGACCTCCAAGAATAAGGAGAGTAGACCTCCAAGGAGAGTAGACCTCCAAGGAGAGTAGACCTCTAAGAACAAGGAGAGTAGACCTCCAAGGAGAGTAGACCTCCAAGGAGAGTAGACCTCCAAGAACAAGGAGAGTAGACCTCCAAGAACAAGGAGAGTAGACCTCCAAGGAGAGTAGACCTCCAAGGAGAGTAGACCTCCAAGAACAAGGAGAGTAGACCTCCAAGAACAAGGAGAGTAGACCTCCAAGAACAAGGAGAGTAGACCTCCAAGGAGAGTAGACCTCCAAGGAGAGTAGACCTCCAAGGAGAGTAGACCTCCAAGAACAAGGAGAGTAGACCTCCAAGAACAAGGAGAGTAGACCTCCAAGGAGAGTAGACCTCCAAGGAGAGTAGACCTCCAAGAACAAGGAGAGTAGACCTCCAAGGAGAGTAGACCTCCAAGGAGAGTAGACCTCCAAGAACAAGGAGAGTAGACCTCCAAGGAGAGTAGACCTCTAAGAACAAGGAGAGTAGACCTCCAAGAACAAGGAGAGTAGACCTCCAAGGAGAGTAGACCTCCAAGAACAAGGAGAGTAGACCTCCAAGGAGAGTAGACCTCCAAGGAGAGTAGACCTCCAAGAACAAGGAGAGTAGACCTCCAAGAATAAGGTGAGTAGACCTCCAAGAACAAGGAGAGTAGACCTCCAAGAACAAGGAGAGTAGACCTCCAAGAACAAGTTGAGTAGACCTCCAAGAACAAGGAGAGTAGACCTCTAAGAACAAGGAGAGTAGACCTCCAAGAACAAGGAGAGTAGACCTCCAAGGAGAGTAGACCTCCAAGAACAAGGAGAGTAGACCTCCAAGGAGACGAGACCTCCAAGGAGAGTAGACCTCTAAGAACAAGGAGAGTAGACCTCCAACGAGAGTAGACCTCAAAGAACAAGGAGAGTAGAACTCCAAGGAGAGTAGACCTCCAAGGAGAGTAGACCTCCAAGGAGAGTAGACCTCCAAGGAGAGTAGACCTCCAAGGAGAGTAGACCTCCAAGGAGAGTAGACCTCCAAGGACAGTAGACCTCCAAAGAGAGTAGACATCCAAGAACAAAGACAGTAGACCTCCAAGGAGAGTAGACCTCTAAGAACAAGGAGAGTAGACCTCCAACGAGAGTAGACCTCAAAGAACAAGGAGAGTAGACCTCCAAGGAGAGTAGACCTCCAAGGAGAGTAGACCTCTAAGAACAAGGAGAGTAGACCTCCAAGGAGAGTAGACCTCCAAGGAGAGTAGACCTCTAAGAACAAGGAGAGTAGACCTCCAAGGAGAGTAGACCTCCAAGAACAAGGAGAGTAGACCTCCAAGGAGAGTAGACCTCCAAGGAGAGTAGACCTCCAAGAACAAGGAGAGCAGACCTCCAAGGAGAGTAGACCTCCAAGGCGAGTAGACCTCCAAGAACAAGGACAGTAGACCTCCAAGAATAAGGAGAGTAGACCTCCAAGGAGAGTAGACCTCCAAGGAGAGTAGACCTCCAAGGAGAGTAGACCTCCAAGGAGAGTAGACCTCCAAGGACAGCAGACCTCCAAAGAGAGTAGACATCCAAGAACAAAGAGAGTAGACCTCCAAGGAGAGTAGACCTCTAAGAACAAGGAGAGTAGACCTCCAACGAGAGTAGACCTCAAAGAACAAGGAGAGTAGACCTCCAAGGAGAGTAGACCTCCAAGGAGAGTAGACCTCTAAGAACAAGGAGAGTAGACCTCCAAGGAGAGTAGACCTCCAAGGAGAGTAGACCTCTAAGAACAAGGAGAGTAGACCTCCAAGGAGAGTAGACCTCCAAGAACAAGGAGAGTAGACCTCCAAGGAGAGTAGACCTCCAAGGAGAGTAGACCTCCAAGAACAAGGAGAGCAGACCTCCAAGGAGAGTAGACCTCCAAGGCGAGTAGACCTCCAAGAACAAGGACAGTAGACCTCCAAGAATAAGGAGAGTAGACCTCCAAGGAGAGTAGACCTCCAAGGAGAGTAGACCTCTAAGAACAAGGAGAGTAGACCTCCAAGGAGAGTAGACCTCCAAGGAGAGTAGACCTCCAAGAACAAGGAGAGTAGACCTCCAAGAACAAGGAGAGTAGACCTCCAAGGAGAGTAGACCTCCAAGGAGAGTAGACCTCCAAGAACAAGGAGAGTAGACCTCCAAGAACAAGGAGAGTAGACCTCCAAGAACAAGGAGAGTAGACCTCCAAGGAGAGTAGACCTCCAAGGAGAGTAGACCTCCAAGGAGAGTAGACCTCCAAGAACAAGGAGAGTAGACCTCCAAGAACAAGGAGAGTAGACCTCCAAGGAGAGTAGACCTCCAAGGAGAGTAGACCTCCAAGAACAAGGAGAGTAGACCTCCAAGGAGAGTAGACCTCCAAGAACAAGGAGAGTAGACCTCCAAGGAGAGTAGACCTCCAAGGAGAGTAGACCTCCAAGAACAAGGAGAGTAGACCTCCAAGAATAAGGTGAGTAGACCTCCAAGAACAAGGAGAGTAGACCTCCAAGAACAAGGAGAGTAGACCTCCAAGAACAAGTTGAGTAGACCTCCAAGAACAAGGAGAGTAGACCTCTAAGAACAAGGAGAGTAGACCTCCAAGAACAAGGAGAGTAGACCTCCAAGGAGAGTAGACCTCCAAGAACAAGGAGAGTAGACCTCCAAGGAGACGAGACCTCCAAGGAGAGTAGACCTCTAAGAACAAGGAGAGTAGACCTCCAAGAACAAGGTGAGTAGACCTCGAAGAACAAGGAGAGTAGACCTCCAAGAATAAGGAGAGTAGACCTCCAAGGAGAATAGACCTCCAAGAACAAGGAGAGTAGACCTCTAAGAACAAGGTGAGTAGACCTCCAAGAACAAGAAGAGTAGACCTCCAAGGAGAGTAGACCTCCAAGAACAAGGAGAGTAGACCTCCAAGGAGAGTAGACCTCCAAGGAGAGTAGACCTCTAAGAACAAGGAGAGTAGACCTCCAAGGAGAGTAGACCTCCAAGGAGAGTAGACCTCCAAGAACAAGGAGAGTAGACCTCCAAGAACAAGGAGAGTAGACCTCCAAGGAGAGTAGACCTCCAAGAACAAGGAGAGTAGACCTCCAAGGAGAGTAGACCTCCAAGGAGAGTAGACCTCCAAGAACAAGGTGAGTAGACCTCCAAGAACAAGGAGAGTAGACCTCCAAGAACAAGGAGAGTAGACCTCCAAGAACAAGGAGAGTAGACCTCCAAGGAGAGTAGACCTCCAAGCACAAGGAGAGTAGACCTCCAAAGAGAGTAGACCTCCAAGAACAAGGAGAGTAGACCTCCAAGAACAAGGAGAGTAGACGTCCAAGAAAAAGGAGAGTAGACCTCTAAGAGCAAGGAGAGTAGACCTCCAAGAACAAGGAGAGTAGACCTCCAAGAACAAGGAGAGTAGACCTCCAAGGAGAGTAGACCTCCAAGAACAAGGAGAGTAGACCTCCAAGGAGAGTAGACCTCCAAGGAGAGTAGACCTCCAAGGAGAGTAGACCTCCAAGGAGAGTAGACCTCCAAGAACAAGGAGAGTAGACCTCCAAGAACAAGGAGAGTAGACCTCCAAGAACAAGGAGAGTAGACCTCTAAGAACAAGGAGAGTAGACCTCCAAGAACAAGGAGAGTAGACCTCCAAGAACAAGGAGAGTAGACTTCCAAGGAGAGTAGACCTCCAAGGAGAGTAGACTTCCAAGAACAAGGAGAGTAGACCTCCAAGGAGAGTAGACCTCCAAGGAGAGTAGACCTCCAAGGAGAGTAGACCTCCAAGAACAAGGTGAGTAGACCTCCAAGGAGAGTAGACCTCCAAGGAGAGTAGACCTCCAAGGAGAGTAGACCTCCAAGAACAAGGTGAGTAGACCTCCAAGGAGAGTAGACCTCCAAGAACAAGGTGAGTAGACCTCCAAGGAGAGTAGACCTCCAAGAACAAGGAGAGTAGACCTCCAAGAACAAGGAGAGTAGACCTCCAAGAACAAGGAGAGTAGACCTCTAAGAACAAGGAGAGTAGACTTCCAAGAACAAGGAGAGTAGACCTCCAAGAACAAGGAGAGTAGACCTCCAAGGAGAGTAGACCTCCAAGGAGAGTAGACCTCCAAGGAGAGTAGACCTCCAAGAACAAGGAGAGTAGACCTCCAAGGAGAGTAGACCTCCAAGGAGAGTAGACCTCCAAGGAGAGTAGACCTCCAAGGAGAGTAGACCTCCAAGAACAAGGAGAGTAGACCTCCAAGGAGAGTAGACCTCCAAGGAGAGTAGACCTCCAAGGAGAGTAGACCTCTAAGAACGAGGAGAGTAGAAGAATGTCTTCCACGTGCGGTCCATGGCATGGTCATTGTGCCAGGTTCTGTGATCAGATCCTGGCCTATTCAATCCAAGCAGGGGAAGCATACACAATCACCATCACCCAAATATTTAGGGCAATGTCTTCTGCAGGTAGAGTCATGGCTAGTGTTGTATGGTACAAACTTGACGGCTAGTGGTGTATGGGACAAACTTGACGGCTAGTGTTGTATGGGACAAACTTGACGGCTAGTGTTGTATGGGACAAACTTGACAGCTAGTGTTGTATGGGACAAACTTGACGGCTAGTGTTGTATGGGACAAACTTGACGGCTAGTGTTGTATGGGACAAACTTAACGTCTAGTGTTGTATGGGACAAACTTGACGGCTAGTGTTGTATGGGACAAACTTGACGGCTACTGTTGTATGGGACAAACTTGACATCTTTCATGTTGATTTTCTACCCCGTGGTAGAACAGTACATACACATTTTGAGTGATGTGCAGAACCGTCTGCAGGAAAATAAACGGCCTGGTTTGATCACAAAGGGCATCCTGTTCCTGCAAGATAACGCTTGACCTCATACGGCTCACTGAACTATGTGCCATCTGCAGCAACTCGGCTGGGAGGTATTGTCACATCAACCTTTCAGCCCAGACCTGGCTCCAAGCGATTTCCCCCTGTTTGGACATATACAAGAATTTCTGAGACGTCCGCATTTCAGTACTGATGACGAAGTGAAACAGGCTGTTCTGGATTGGTTCAGACATACTAACAAATCTTTCTACGCTGAAGCTTTTCAAACATTACATAATCACTGGGATAAGTGCATAAACGTTGCAGGAGATCCTATCGAAATATAAATGACATTTTGACTACTTGAAAGACAATTTCTTTTCCTTATAAGGAAAGTCTCTATTTAACTTGAAAGCCTCTCGTAGATAAAGGTTACTCACAAGTTGAGTGGAAAGATGATCATTTGACATTTCTTTTTCTGTAATTCTTCATCAATACGCTCAATACTGAGATACATAAAGGGCTCACATCTTGTGGGATCCAAACCTTACGTCAGGGCCAGGTGAAACATACTGATCAAAGACTCCCACCCCCCCCCCCCAACAACCTTACGTCAGGGCCAGGTGAAACATTCTGATCAAGACCCCCATCTTACGTCAGGGCCAGGTCAAACATACTGATCAAGACCCCCACCTTACGTCAGGGCCAGGTGAAACATACTGATCGAAGACACCCCACCCCCTTACGTCAGAGCAAGGTGAAACATACTGATCAAAGACACCTTCCCCTCCCCCCCCCCCGCCCCCACCTCACGCCAGGGCCAGGTGAAACATACTGACCGTGACCCCAGCCTTACGTCACGGCCAGGTCAAACATACTGACCGTGACCCCAGCCTTACGTCACGGTCAGGTGAAACGTGCTCAACTTCAACTTTCAGATGTCTGTCTGATAATTCTTTAACGAGGCAGGGCGCTCATCATCAGGTTCTCAGTCCTTACTTTGGATGCAGGCCAGGACTAGCTCAAGCATGAGCGAACAGCAGATGTGAAAGCCTCAAACGTCCAGGTGCTAGTGTGGGTCTGTTGTTTTTGCCATACTGGACTTCAGGGTAACGAAAGAGCTGTCATCCACTATAGACGCGTTTGATGTGGATAGGAGAGAAATTTGAAAGTCCATCAAAGATCGCCTGTTGGATGGATATGCTTTGGAGGTCCATCAATGATCGCCTGTGGGATGGTTATACCTTGGAGGTCTATCAATGATCGCCTGTGGGATGGTTATACCTTGGAGGTCCATCAATGATCGCCTGTGGGAAGGTTATACCTTGGAGGTCCATAAATGATCGCCTGTGGGACGGTTTTACCTTGGAAGTCCATAAATGATCGCCTGTGGGACGGTTATACCTTGGAAGTCCATAAATGATCGCCTGTGGGATGGTTATACCTTGGAAGTCCAAGGTCTCTGGAACATAGAAATCAAACGCGTGTAGAGCAAAGTGGAGCGCATGAGAGGACTGAACGGAAGTGTGTAAAGTCATCGGGATACCAGAACCAGCATCATCCACACCCTTCACTATTTGCTAGGACAGGCTGAGTACTTATAATCCCGCCGGGAGCGCAGTGAATTCGATTTTTTGGAACAGAAGAAAACAGAAATAGTCGTGGCAGGGGAAGACCATGGGCTGGACGAGCCTATATAAGAAGTGCGTCAGAACAGCATTTGATTCGAGTTAGAGATGGTGTCTTCCACTTCTGGCTATGACAGCATGTACGACCCCACAGTCAGTGCACAACTCAGTAGGACTAACATTGAAAATATTCAATCAACTTTTGCATGGTCCAACCTACGGCTATGATACGCCTCTGCAGATATACTCACTGAACAACGCGCTTGAATATACCCAGTGTTAAAAAATGGGGTGATATTTAAAGCCGCTAAAAAAAAGGGCAGCCAGGACAGAATGTCCCCAGCAACAATGGTATCAATTAGTGAACAACAAACAATCATATCACGTGTCAGGGACATCAAAATGTAGTTTGAGGTGTCGCACTTTATCATTCAAATGAAGCCGTTTGTTTTGTCTTCAGTTTCAAGCGCCATTTTAAAAAATATGTTTATTGCAGAAATTTGATTCGAAATGTGTTCCCTTAGATTTATGTTTTAAATTATGAACAATTTCTGTATATCTTATATCGACAAGAGTGGAAACTGGGTTGACAAGAGTGGAAACTGGGTTGGCTATAGCGGTAACTGGGTTGACCATAGTAGTAACTGGGTTGGCTATAGCGGTAACTGGGTTGGCTATAGCGGTAACTGGGTTGGCAATAGCGGTAACTGGGTTGGCAATAGCGGTAACTGGGTTGGCTATAGCGGTAACTGGGTTGGCAATAGCGGTAACTGGGTTGGCCATAGTAGTAACTGGGTTGACAATAGCGGTAACTGGGTTGACAATAGCGGTAACTGGGTTGACAATAGCGGTAACTGGGTTGACAATATCGGTAACTGGGTTGACAATAGCGGTAACTGGGTTGATAATAGCGGTAACTGCGTTGGCTATAGTAGTAACTGGGTTGACAATAGCGGTAACTGGGTTGGCTATAGCGGTAACTGGGTTGACAACAGCGGAAACCGTGTTAAAAAGAATGGTAACCGTGTTAACAAGAGCGGTAACCGGGTTGATAAGAGTGGAAACTGGGTTGACAAAAGTGGTTACCATGTTAAAAAGAGCGGTAACTGGGTTGACAAGAACAGTAACCGTGTTAACCAGAGAGGTAACTAGGTTGAGAAGAGTGGAAACTGGGTTGCTAAGAGTGGTAACCGTGTTAACAAGAGAGGCAACCGGGTTGACAAGACAGAACCACTGTAACCGTTCAAGCATGTTGTAAAACGCGACTGATGATGTACACATTCTGGGCTGGAATTGCTTCCCTTTCCTTTGTCTTGCCCCTTGTATGTGTTTTCTCAGTTAGGTTCAGTTGATCACGGGACCTCTACCTTGACATGGGGACAATATAACTACAACTGACCTTCAGAAATTGATTAATGGCCGTTTTTCTGGCAATCTCTTAGCTAATTACATACTGTTTTATAACTGCTCTATGACAAAATTGAAGTACTATGATTTACGTTGAGCATGGCAGAAGACATGTGTATCGTACACTTAGATATCACACAGAAAACATGTGTATCGTACACTCAGATATCACCAAGAAAACATGTGTATCGTACACTCAGATATCCCCAAGAAAACATGTGTATCGCCCACTCAGATATCACCCAGAAAATATGTATATCGCCCACTCAGATAAGTCCCTTTGATATCGTATCTGTAGTTAAAAGTAAACTATACAACATACCCCTAAATATTAACCTATCACGCCTCTTTAATCATTACAAACGTGTACAGATGATATGTAAAATATGATATCTAAAACCTTAAAGAAAATCAGTGACTAGAGTTGACCTTGGGAGAGAACGTAGCAAACCCTCTGCTAGCCGTGATCTAACTTAGAACATTCTCACACTCATCCACATCATCATGACCATACTCAGTAAATGACATATCACACAGCAGGTGGCATATTTATTATATCATACTCATATCATACAATGAGTAGAGAAATTACAAACACAATATAATACATATCTTAACTTAACATTCTACTAAAACGGGAATTGTAAGCATTAGCTATTGATGGAATTCCCAACTATCTAAAAAACCCAGTTCTATTGCCTTGCAATTACATCACACACGCATCGCCTTAACTGCGTCTTCAACACACCTTATCAAATACTCTTCCTCACTGAAATCCCCTCAGGCGGGCGATCTCGTATTAACTCGTTCACAATGTGTCCTTGCTTACAAACACACGTTCAGATTATCTATTAATGCAAAACTCACACACCTATTTGAGCGCTCCTGTTCTGTCACCAAACATTCGTCCAACCGTCTATCAATCGCTCTTCTATCTAAGTCGGTGAGTTAAACATACTATCTACATTCAGTGTCTCTCTCTCTCTCTCACTCTCCTCCATACAGCCTCTCTCTCTCCATCTCTCCTCCAGCCTCCCGAGCTAAACTTTGTTTCGAGTTATACATCCTCAAGCAAGGCCAGAGCTTGACCAATCAATCTCAGGTGATGGTCATCTTCAATCCAATTGGACCGAAACACTTTTGCACACCTGTCACTCCATTTCTCTCGCAGCAAGCCCCGCTGTCAATTTCGTCTGTCAATCAATCTCCCCCTACCAAAATCGGAAGGCCAGTGGTCAGTTTCTATCTGTCCACATTCCTTAACCCAACTCTGTTCTCCTTTGCTGAGACGGTGAGTGACCTTGACATGCATTCAGGTAGCTTTAAGCTTTAACATGTTCAGGCATCCTAAACTCCCCTTGCTCCGGCGGGAACTGTTATAAGAACTTTGAGAGCCACACACTTTAATGATGAGAAAAAACAAACATGAAAGAAACTAGTAAAAGTTGATTAAGGTTGAGCTCAATCAAAATTTAAAAATGGGTATGGTCAGATACCGCACCGAGACGAGAACACAAACAAAACCTACGTTACGACCAATAGGCCTTCAGCAGGGACAACAACACTGAATTAACAAATCAAAATATAAGAAAAAATGGTCAACTCATCTGTTTCTGGTAGTAGACGCTTCCTGTCTAAGCGACCGGCTATGCCAAGCGCTTGATTGAAACTGAATCGGAGCGGTCAAACACAAAGTGGCGGAATGTGCCTGATAAGCCAATGGTGGCCAGATAGTGGTCCAGATAGGAGAACAACAAGAAGGCAATATAAGCCTTGATGGCGTAATATCGATATAGGAGAGGGGGGAAGAGAACCGATGGAAGAATGGGGGCGGGGGGGGGGGGGGTGGGGGTGGGCAAAGGAAAACAAATGGTTGGGGGCCAGTGTGAGGGTTTAAGAAAAAGTATGGAAGATATTGATACACTGTGGTTGGAGACGATCGTCAGAGAAACACAAAACTAGACCAGTGACACTGACGTCAGCCATACCCCGGTGCTCAGGACCATTGAAGTGGCTGGCAATTGGGGAACCAGTGCGGTTGCGGATGTCGTTGAGGTGTTGGCGGAAACGCTCCTGTAGTTCCATACCAGTTTCCCAATGTAAGTCATACCACACTGGCAGCAGATGATGGAATAGATGAGGTTACGAGATTTGCATGTGAACCCCTCTTTGATGAAGAATTCAGCCTTAGGAAAGGTAATGGGGCGAGAAAGGATGACATGACGGCAGGTAACACAGCCACGTGAATTTTTGCACGGCCTGGTGCCTGGGAGGCTATGAGGGCTGGTGTGTAGGCGACTACTGACCAGCAAGTCCCTCAGGTTCCTGTCACGTTTGTAGGCGACAAGGGGAGGATCGGGAAAAACTTTGCGAGTGGCAGGATCAGAGTGAAGGATAGGGAGATGGCGGAATAGGATATCCCGGACAGAGACGCAGTGAAGGTGATAGATGAGGACGAGTTTCACACGGTCAGAGGGAGGACGGCGAGTGGGAGTGAGGGAGTCTTGACGGGAGATAAGAAGAACCCACTGAAGGGCGGAGGAGAGAGTGGTCTCTGAGGGTAGAGTCGCTTGCGGAAGAAGTCAAGCATCTCGTGGGCTCTGAGAAGGAAGTCGTCGTCATCCTGACATAGGCGTCGGAGGCGGAGGAGTTGGGAGAAAGGAAGCGAATCGCGGCAGGATTGGGGATGGGAGAAAGTGTAGAGGATGTAGTTGTGGGCGTCAGTGGGTTTGTAGTAGACAGTGGTGGAGAGGCCTGAAGGGCAGATAGAGACAGTGATGTCCAGAAAGTGGCGGTTCTGTGGATGTGTATAATGAGAAAAAAAAACATGAAAGAATCTAGTAAAAGTTGATTAAGGTTAAGCTCAATCAAAATTTTAAAGTGAGTATGGTCAGATACCGCACCGAGACGAGAACACAAACAAAACCTACGTTACGATCAATAGGCCTTCATCAGGGACAACAACACTGAATTAACAAATCAACATATAAGAAAAAATTTTCAACTCATCTGTTTCTGGTAGTAGACGTAGGTTTTGTTTGTGTTCTCGTCTCGGTGCGGTATCTGACCATACCCATTTTTAAATTTTGATTGAACTCAACCTTAATCAACTTTTACTAGATTCTTTCATGTTTTTTTTTTCTCATTATACACATCCACAGAACCGCTGCAGCCTCGCCTTATTTTAACACTTTAATGATTCAACTTTCTTGTGCTCTTTATAATCAGGGAGTCATTCTCACCATTAACATCCCTGGGGAGCCAGAATATGGATATTAAAGTGTGTGGCTCTCAAAGTTCTCTCCAAAGGTCACCTGTAGTCACTGATTTTTTTGAAGGCCCCATATAGCTGAACACGTTTGGAATGATTGTGTATTAAAGAGGATTGGCAAATTGATATTCCTCTATAAGATGGAAAGAATCAGCAGCAATGTCCATCCAAACCTCTTTAAGTCATCATCCCAACCCCCCCCCCCCCCCCCCCGACACATGGACTCCATCCCCTCGCCCCCTTCCCCCAATACAAATGGCTAACCACTTCCTATTCCAGCCATCCCCTCGCCCCCTTCCCCCAATACAAATGGCTAACAACTTCCTATTCCAGCCCCCCCCCCCCTGACACATGGACTCCATCCCCTCGCCCCCTTCCCCCAATACAAATGGCTAACCACTTCCTATTCCAGCCACCCCCCCCCCTTCCCCTAATACAAATGGCTAACCACTTCCTATTCCATCCCCTCGCCCCCTTCCCCCCAATACAAATGGCTAACCACTTCCTATTCCAGCCACCCCCCCCCCTTTCCCCCAATACAAATGGCTAACCACTTCCTATTCCATCCCCTCGCCCCCTTCCCCCCAATACAAATGGCTAACCACTTCCTATTCCAGCCACCCCCCCCCCCCTGACACATGGACTCCATACCCTCGCCCCCTTCCCCCAGTACAAATGGCTAACCACTTCCTATTCCAGCCGCCCCTGATCTATGATGACCCAATTGCTGTGGAGTATCATCAATGTTTTTTCGAAGTCACACAATTTCATGGATCTGGATCAAGTTGAACGGCTAGCATGACAATATTAGGAAGGGCAGCAATGAAGCTCGAAGTTCCAAACAAAGATTAAAAGGAGAAGTCATCGTGGATGCCTTTATGCCAGATGGGAGAAGTCAGATCGTTTCATTTACGTTTTCAATTATTTATATTTTTATTTATATATATTTTATCATCTTTATGCTCATATCATTTCATTTATCAAATGTATGCATTTCATTTAATTGCATTTTCACTATATTTTTTTATTATAAATTGATAGGAATTTGGAAAAAATGGTCCCTGTATTTTATAAAAGAAATGTTGGTTACCAACGTAAATAGGCCCATTCCCCCAAAATGGTCTCATGAATTCAAAGTAGACAGATTAGACCTCCAGAGTGAGACAGTTTACATCAACTGGAGAAAGAGGACAACCTACAAGCAATATGAAGGATCAGCGAGAAGATCATTAAAATGACAAGAAATACTTGCATCACTAAAACACTAGGTTGGGTAGACATATACAGACATGCATCCAAGCATTGGTTAATACTTTCTGATATCGCCCAAAGGATTGACGTCTGGGGTGAAAAGTGCCGTGCCTCCGCCAGCAGAATACAGAGAGGCAAACTTTTAAGAAACAAACAAAATATCACAAGACCATTGGACCTTGAGATGTGGCCATACCAAATCAGCTTTTGCCTTTTGATCATTGTGAGGAAGTAGTCCCACCTCCATTCTCGATTCTTCAACGTACGTCATCATTTGTGATACGGTCTTTGTAGGTGGCATTTAGGAGTCTTCTAAAACATGTCGTCTCAATGGCCTGGATTCTTTGGAGATCTGCTGAAATGGTCCATGTTTCGCAGGCATAGAGGGATATCGAAAGAACCAGTGGCCGCATTAGTCTGACCGTTATGGAGAGGGAGAGTCGTTTATCTTTCTATATAGCTTTCAATCGAGCGGTAGCCGTTGTCGTTTGTGTTATTCTCGCCAGGACCTCTTGATCCCTCATCGCTGATTGTTGAGCAACGATACCTGAAGCGGTTCCCTGTCTCAAGCGTCTGTCCATGTTGTTTTCTGAGTACAGGGAAATATTTGTCTTTGTGATCGCTCTCCCCAGCTGCCACCGAACATGGTTGTATGCAGGCTTCCTGTAAGGGGGCGCAGCTGCAGCGGTAGGAGTATGCTTCATTTGGATCGTAGAGGGAAATCATCACCATCATGTTTTATGCTAGGGGGTATGGGTTGGTGGGAGAAGGTTCTGTTACTCGAAGAAGCTGTTCACCATTAGTCCCTACCTGCCACCTCGTCCTAGCTGTTATTGGGGCTCCATGTAGTTGTAGGAAGCTGCGACAATGCTTTGACTGTCGTGTTGAACAGGTGAGTGGTCGGTGGGAACTCAACCCTCTGAAGGACTTGTCTATCAATGGCATCTGAAGACTGGCTCTGTGGACAAGCAACCATTAGCTGGATCAATGACATCTGAAGACTGGCTCTTTGAAACCCACTCTCAGGAACAACCGTCTTTCTCGCGATACATCGTATATACTGTCGCCAAAACTCGTGAACAAAATCTCAAAGTAAAACTGAGCCCGTCTTTGACGAAGAATGCCCGCTGTAGCTGGCCTCTAAATGACCCTTCCCCTTGTGTTAATATTATATTAATGTCTCAGCTAACTCTAATGCTTTATACGTGGCATTTCACATTATATGTTACACACATGACACTGTTTTCAACACACATTTGACGTACATGACAACGTCACTGACGACACTGTTACAGAGCAGGGCACTCTATTCTGCCAACGGATCATGAGCAGCCTAAAGAGACAGCTAGTGTGGGCAAGATCGAGTTTCCTGACATGCCAGCTGTAGACTATCCGTGTCTCCCATGCTTATAGAAGGGCGGCTAGCACAACGGCGCGGTACACTTTGATCTTAACGTCAACATTGTTTCTGTGCCGGTTCCAAACGTGTGCACGTAGACTTCCCCAAGCCGCACCCGTCTTGCAAATCATGCTGTGGCTAATACTCGCTTCTTTTGGGGGGGGGGGGGGGGGTTAGACCCTGCATAATTATGTTTGGTTTGTGGTAAAGCTTCCAGGAAGCAGGCAGAAGCATTACTTCTGTTTTCTTGATGCTGACCGTATGCCCAAAGTTAGTGCCAGTAGTTGAACACTAATCCATGCTGACCGTATGCCCAAAGTTAGTGCCAGTAGTTGAACACTCATCCATGCTGACCGTATGCCCAAAGTTAGTGCCAGTAGTTGAACACTCATCCACGGAGGTCTCTATATTCTGTTTTGAGCACGTCTTAATGAGGCAGTCATCAGCAAACAGAAGATGTAAGATAGTTGCTACTTTCACTTTTCTGAGGGACCTTAAAGTGAACAGGTGTCCATCCGCCCTATAACTGATATGCTGTGTCACAGTCTCGTGTAGCATCAGACAGCATGGCAGCACAAACCAAGCTGTGGTCAGCACACAATCTTGTGACAGCACAAACCAAGCTGTGGTCAGCACACAATCTTGTGACAGCACAAACCAAGCTGTGGTCAGCACACAATCTTGTAGCAGCACAAACCAAGTTGTGGTCAGCACACAATCTTGTGACAGCACAAACCAAGCTGTGGTCAGCACACAATCTTGTGGCAGCAAGCTGTAAAATCATATTCTACCGTCCGCGACCAGCTCAGAATCCCCATTGGCTCTCTAGGAGTAGCTTCTCCTCCAGATCAGTTGTTCAGCAGCTGAGGAAGACTCGAGCTAGAATTTGTCCAGTGATCGACCAGATGGATATCTCCCTGTGGATATTACACGATTAACGATTGCGCATGTGTTTGTACGTGTGTACAATGGTGGAATAGTTCAGTTCCTGTGTAACAGTTCCCGCCGGAGCAAGGGGAGTTTAGGATGCCTGAACATGTTAAAGCTTAAAGCTACCTGAATGCATGTCAAGGTCACTCACCGTCTTAGCAAAGGAGAACAGAGTTGAGTTAAGGAATGTGGACAGGTAGAAACTGACCACTGGCCTTCCGATTTTGGTAGGGGGAGATTGATTGACAGACGAAATTGGCAGCGGGGCTTGCTGCGAGAGAAATGGAGTGACAGGTGTGCAAAGTGTTTCGGTCCAATTGGATTGAAGATGACCATACCTGAGATTGATTGGTCAAGCTCTGGCCTTGCTTGAGGATATATAACTCGAGACAAAGTTTAGCTCGTGAGGCTGGAGGAGAGATGGAGAGTGAGGGAGAGAGTGAGGCTGTATGGAGGGGAGTGAGAGAGAGAGAGAGAGACTGAATGTAGATAGTATGTTTAACTCACCGACTTAGGTAGAGGAGCGATTGATAGACTGTTGGACGAATGTTTAGTGATAGAACAGGATCGCTCAAATAGGTGTGTGAGTTTGCATTAATAGATAATCTGAACATGTGTTTGTAAGCAAGGACACATTGTGAACGAGTTAATACGAGATCGCCCGCCTGAGGGGATTTTAGTGAGGGAGAGTATTTGATAAGGTGTGTTGAAGACGCAGTTAAGGCGATGTGTGTGTGATGTAATTGCAAGGCAATAGAACTGGGTTTTTAGATAGTTGGGAATTCCATCAATAGCTAATGCTTACAATTCCCGTTTTAGTAGGATGTTTAGTTAAGATATGTATTATATTGTGTTTGTAATTTCTCTACTCATTCTATGATATGAGTATGATATAATAAATATGCCACCTGCTGTGTGATATGTCATTTACTGAGTATGGTCATGATGATGTGGATGAGTGTGAGAATGTTCTAAGTTAGATCACGGCAGCAGAGGGTCTGCTACGCCTGCGGCACATGACTTGCGCCTCAAAATTGAGCTAAAGAGGTACTTTAGCTTGTATTACAGCACAAGGCCTTCTACTTTGTAGAGCTCATCATGAAAAGTAACATCTGACCAAAAGGCCTGGTTATTGATCTGATTGCTTTCCCGACCTCTTCTGTACTGGGTTGGAGATCATTCCTGTCATTGATAGCAACTTGAGACATGCGTGTTATGGTTAGTCGACCTCATCTGTACTGGGTTGGATATCAGTCCTGTCATTGATAGCAACTTGAGACATGCGTGTTATGGTTAGTCGACCTCATCTGTACTGGGTTGGATATCAGTCTTGTCATTGATAGCAGCTTGAGACATGCGTGTTATGGTTAGTCGACCTCATCTGTACTGGGTTGGATATCAGTCCTGTCATTGATAGCAACTTGAGACATGCGTGTTATGGTTAGTCGACCTCATCTGTACTGGGTTGGAGATCAGTCATGTCATTGATTGCAACTTGAGACATGCGTGTTATGGTTAGCTGATGTGGAAGGAGCAGTTTAGGATAGTATTGACGTGTCTCTGAGCAGAGCATCAGAATATCTAATTTGTCAGCAGGGGCGTGACATAGGCACTAAGGACAAGAGATGAATGATAGGGCATGGGACGGTTGACTGTTTTCAGGGCATTGTAAAACCGCTTCGAGCAATGTGTGTGTGGGTATCGCTATATTTCATCTGATTTTCTGTTGAGCCTGACATCGGGCATAGTCCTGAGCTAGTTCTGAACAATCCAAGGAATACTGACAAAGGCTGACATTCTGGAAGATGATGAGGGATCGTCTGTGTCGACTTAGTAAATAGCGTTTTTCATCCAGCAAAATCTGAATAGACACATCGTTGTCATCAAACCAGTCAGGGCTCCTGCGAGTCGAGTGGTCTAATGTTTTTCTACTATGTCTAGGGCTAATAACTTGATCATGAAACTAATGCTACTCAAACGGTCTCTGAAAGTGTTTGGATGTTTGCTTCAGTTGTGGTCATATGCTAGACTTGAAGCCATCAAACAAATTACAACTATCATCATCACTCACTAAGTTGTTTTGAGATCAGAGAATAGGAAGGTCGAGTGGTCGACTGGTGTAACAGTTCCCGCCGGAGCAAGGGGAGTTTAGGATGCCTGAACATGTTAAAGCTTAAAGCTACATGAATGCATGTCAAGGTCACTCACTGTCTCAGCAAAGGAGAACAGAGTTGGGTTAAGGAATGTGGACAGGTAGAAACTGACCACTGGCCTTCCGATTTTGGTAGGGGGAGATTGATTGACAGACGAAATTGGCAACGGGGCTTGCTGCGAGAGAATGAGTGACAGGTGTGCAAAGTGTTTCGTTCCAATTGGAATTGAAGATGACCATACCTGAGATCGATTGGTCAAGCTCTGGTCTTGCTTGAGGATATATAACTCGAGACAAAGTTTAGCTCGGGGGGCTGGATGAGAGATGGAGAGGCTGGATGAGAGAGGCTGTATGGGAGAGAGAGAGACTGAATGTGGATAGTATGTTTAACTCACCGACTTTAGATAGAGGAGCGATTGATAGACGGTTGGACGAATGTTTAGTGATAGAACAGGATCGCTCAAATAGGTGTGTGAGTTTTGCATTAATGGATAATCTGAAAGTGTGTTTGTAAGCAAGGACACATTGTGAACGAGTTATGTCGAGATCGCCCGCCTGAGGGGATTTCAGTGAGGAAGAGTATTTGATAAGGTGTGTTGATGACGCAGTTAAGGCGATGTGTGTGTGATGTAATTGCAAGGCAATAGAACTGGGTTTTTAGTTAGTTGGGAATTCCATCAATAGCTAATGCTTACAATTCCCGTTTTAGTAGAATATTTAGTTAAGATATGTATTATATTGTGTTTGTAATTTCTCTACTCATTCTATGATATGAGTATGATATAATAAATATGCCACCTGCTGTGTGATATGTCATTTACTGAGTATGGTCATGATGATGTGGATGAGTGTGAGAATGTTCTAAGTTAGATCACGGCCAGGGCAAAGAATTAGAGGATCTGCTACACGTTATTATTATTTTGGTGCCTGTTGACCACGGATAGTCGTGGTAGATTTATAAATATAGTGCGTGTGTAGCTATAGATCTTGATTTGCACGTTTAACACAAGTGTCGCAGTTATATATAACTTGTGTGCGTAGTTAGGAATAGAGGAGTATCTAGTGGTTAGAGTGTTAGAATCATAGACAGCTTTTCCAATCATCTGACTGGTAAGTGTGACATTTTTCTTCCACCCATTGTTGTATTATTGACAAGACTTTGTGCGTACTTGACAGTCTTATAATTTTTTTTGGGTGGGCCAGACGGGTTTATTCAATATGTCGAGGTTGGACAATGTTAAACAATGTTATCATTGTCTAGCTTTTGGACATTTGTCTATCGGATGCCCTAATATTCTTCGGAATATTAACAGTTCCTGGAGAAGAGGAGGACTGTTTGTCAAAAACAAGCCTTTCATGGCACGAGCTACAGTCAGCGATAAGTGGGAGGACAAAAGTCAACTACAAAACCAGCTAAGAGAACTAACAGGCAGAGTTATTCGGCTGGAACGGCAGGAAAAAGATCTCCAATGGAAGCTGCGACAGCTGTTGCAACAGTTTGAAAACGGAGCTTTCAAACCAGCTAGGAAGGAGAGAAGAAATCAAGAAATCACAGGAGTAAACACGGCCCAGTATTTTGGAAGGGGACAGAGTGGTAGGAAAGTGAGTAGGAAGCCCATCCAACTTCCACATTCCGATCCGTGGAGGGACAGAGGTGGAAATCTCAGGACGGACGTGTGTGAACGACTGGAAAGAGTTGGCGAAAAGGGGAGTTTGACCCAGGTGGAGAGGCCAAGTCAAGTGAGGGGAGGAGGAATGGTTGGGCAGAAGTTTGAATCGGGCAGATTCTTAGCCCACAAGAGACCTTTTGCACGGTTACAGATGGAGAGGCAGGACAGGAGCTATCGAAGAGACTTTGAGCACGAGGCGGATGGACGGAAAGAAAGAGATACAGGTTTTGTGTATCCAGAAAAGTTAGGAACGGAGGGCAGGTTACGCAATGCAAACGAGACAAACGTTCGCTCAGAGGTCCAGATAAAATGTTACCGCATCGGACAGTGTAGGCCGAGAATTCAGGAAGAAGGTATTACGTCGATTAACATGGTCGGGCGTGCTGAAAGGGGCCAAGTTTACCAGGAACTTGTGGTCAAGCCTGGTAGAACATTAGTTAAAGTCGACGAAGAATCGAACAAGGAAATAGTCGGAGATTCGCCAGATAAAGAGGAAAGGAGAGGAGGAGGAATGGTGGCAGGACCAGCTATGGTTTCGTGCCCACCCAAGCCAGGTTCTAGCCATGCGGGAGAAGTGGTTGAACAGACCGAAAGAAGGGACAACCCTTCGGCCACCGAGGAAAGAAGTGGAAATGACGCACAGTTGGAATGCGAAACGGACGCACCAACAGCAGCCAACAAAGGAGGAACAGAGTTTCTAAGGAAAACGAAGAAAAGGGAAAGACAGGTTAACCACAGCCAGGACAGCGAACCAGTCATCGAAGCAAAGATGAAAAGATCTCAGTTCGAGATAAGCCAACAGTCAAACGAACAGTGTGAAAAGTCTTTCCCACAAATAGTGAATACAGATGGACGGAAGGCTGAAGTAGCGGACGATGCAAGTGTACGTAACACTACCAGAGAACCGGTGGGTACGAACCAAACAACCGTGAAACAAACAGACCAGACGATGGGCGTTTTACAGGAGGAAATCGCGCAGCAATCAGAGACAGCTGATGGGGCAGCGCATAGTCTGGTTAAATTAAGCAGTAGTGATAAGGAACGGTTGATGCAATGTTTACTGACGCTAGCCAAAAACCTGGAATTCAGAAATGGAATTAGGTAAAGTCGTGTGGAGTACTTACACACATGGGCTATCATGTGGAACTCCAGTTAATGTATGCATTTGCATAACATTTGTTTCATCTACCGTTATCCTTGGGAAACGGAGATTTGGATAATTAGGGGGTAGGGTATAGAGAAGGAGGAATGACCAGATGTTAAAAAATTCCTTTGAATTCGTTGTCTCAAGTAAACGCCATACAATGAGCGTACCACGGACGGTCAGTCTGAAGCTAGACTGACCGAGATCAAAGGGACATTTCCGACCAGAGAAACGGACGGCCAGTCTGAAGCTAGACTGACGAGATCACAGAGACATTTCCGAACAGAGAAACGGGCAAGAGACGCAGGATAGCTGGATGCGCCAGGTAATGATTACGCGACGCAGGGTAACATGTGGACGTGATGTTTCGGTCAATGTCTGACCAGGTAGCTTTGATGCGGGGAATTTGGGGAACAGCGGTGAATTAGTTAGATCACAACACTCGGTTTTGATTCCTCGGGACAAAGACTGCACCTGGACTAGTAGGGTTACAGCAGGACGTAATTCGACAGGTGGACGATTCGGTTTTTGACTTTTGACTCAGACATAGTTTAGTATCTGATTAAGTTACAACTTAGTCATAGTTTAGTGACATAGTCTAGTAGAACTTAGTCATAGTTTAGTATCTTATAAAGGGGGCATTTACATGTGCTCATCTGTGGGGCACGAGCAGGAGTGAAGGTTGATGGCACTTGGTCATGAGTATGCGTGCAAATATTTTGACATTTGTATTTGGTGTTTGGGTTTTGACTAATGGTATTACTTGCATTTTAAGTGGGTTGTATGGTCGATATAGTATGCATTGAATTTTTCTTTATTTTGTTGTTGTTTTGTTGTTTAAACATGATTACATATCCTGACAGTATCAACGTTTTATACTTGCTGACTGAAATATTGATATCATAAGTATGCGTGCAAATATTTTGACATTTGTATTTATTGTTTGGGTTTCGACATTGTATGCAATGCATTTGTCTTGTGTTTTGTTGTTGTTTTTTTGTTGTTGTTGAATCATCATGTTTACAGGTATTTGATACAGGTTATTTAGGTGATCTACAGAGCAGTATATCTCATCCAGACTGTAGGCCTCCGCAAGCACAAGTCACCACGAGTTCCAGAATCACATGTATGTGGAGTCTTTGCAGAGAAGACTACATTGATCAGAAGTTTTAAAATTGACTATGACATATGTTGTCAAATATCGTTTTTGTGGGAAACATAAAGAATTTTGCTGTTTTCTTTGAGAGGGGATAGCTGTCAAGAGAGACAATGATAACTAGCCTGAGGATAACCCACGTAAGTTCGTGGCCTCACAGGAGTTAGTATGAAGTGAATCGTCGGCCAGGCGTGTAATGAGACCGCCTGAGAAAATTGACCTGAACTGGTCGTGTGTAACAATGACGGTTCGTGTCCTTAGAGGAAGGCACGGGAACAGGTCGAGGTATATTGACCTCAATGAGTAAGGAGAATTCCTTAAGGTGTTTCTGTTTTGATGAGTTAAAGGTCCCGCAGGGACAGACTTAGGTGAATTTGACTGTAAAACGATGTAAAAGTGTTGGTTTGTGTTGTAAAAACGCCCAGCCACAGTGTTTTTCTTCTGCTTGTATTGATTGTGTATGTATTACAAAAAGTTTATATGTATCAAATAACATGTCTTTTTATGCATGTACGATGTGAGTGAAGTTGTAAACAGGAGTAGTGTTTACATTTTGGATAGTAGAGACGAAAATGGTGGTCATTTGCCAGATGAAAAAAATGACCATCCATGTTTCGGTCTGTAGTTTAGGGAGGTAATGTAACAGTTCCCGCCGGAGCAAGGGGAGTTTAGGATGCCTGAACATGTTAAAGCTTAAAGCTACATGAATGCATGTCAAGGTCACTCACTGTCTCAGCAAAGGAGAACAGAGTTGGGTTAAGGAATGTGGACAGGTAGAAACTGACCACTGGCCTTCCGATTTTGGTAGGGGGAGATTGATTGACAGACGAAATTGGCAACGGGGCTTGCTGCGAGAGAATGAGTGACAGGTGTGCAAAGTGTTTCGTTCCAATTGGAATTGAAGATGACCATACCTGAGATCGATTGGTCAAGCTCTGGTCTTGCTTGAGGATATATAACTCGAGACAAAGTTTAGCTCGGGGGGCTGGATGAGAGATGGAGAGGCTGGATGAGAGAGGCTGTATGGGAGAGAGAGAGACTGAATGTGGATAGTATGTTTAACTCACCGACTTTAGATAGAGGAGCGATTGATAGACGGTTGGACGAATGTTTAGTGATAGAACAGGATCGCTCAAATAGGTGTGTGAGTTTTGCATTAATGGATAATCTGAAAGTGTGTTTGTAAGCAAGGACACATTGTGAACGAGTTATGTCGAGATCGCCCGCCTGAGGGGATTTCAGTGAGGAAGAGTATTTGATAAGGTGTGTTGATGACGCAGTTAAGGCGATGTGTGTGTGATGTAATTGCAAGGCAATAGAACTGGGTTTTTAGTTAGTTGGGAATTCCATCAATAGCTAATGCTTACAATTCCCGTTTTAGTAGAATATTTAGTTAAGATATGTATTATATTGTGTTTGTAATTTCTCTACTCATTCTATGATATGAGTATGATATAATAAATATGCCACCTGCTGTGTGATATGTCATTTACTGAGTATGGTCATGATGATGTGGATGAGTGTGAGAATGTTCTAAGTTAGATCACGGCCAGGGCAAAGAATTAGAGGATCTGCTACACGTTATTATTATTTTGGTGCCTGTTGACCACGGATAGTCGTGGTAGATTTATAAATATAGTGCGTGTGTAGCTATAGATCTTGATTTGCACGTTTAACACAAGTGTCGCAGTTATATATAACTTGTGTGCGTAGTTAGGAATAGAGGAGTATCTAGTGGTTAGAGTGTTAGAATCATAGACAGCTTTTCCAATCATCTGACTGGTAAGTGTGACATTTTTCTTCCACCCATTGTTGTATTATTGACAAGACTTTGTGCGTACTTGACAGTCTTATAATTTTTTTTGGGTGGGCCAGACGGGTTTATTCAATATGTCGAGGTTGGACAATGTTAAACAATGTTATCATTGTCTAGCTTTTGGACATTTGTCTATCGGATGCCCTAATATTCTTCGGAATATTAACAGTTCCTGGAGAAGAGGAGGACTGTTTGTCAAAAACAAGCCTTTCATGGCACGAGCTACAGTCAGCGATAAGTGGGAGGACAAAAGTCAACTACAAAACCAGCTAAGAGAACTAACAGGCAGAGTTATTCGGCTGGAACGGCAGGAAAAAGATCTCCAATGGAAGCTGCGACAGCTGTTGCAACAGTTTGAAAACGGAGCTTTCAAACCAGCTAGGAAGGAGAGAAGAAATCAAGAAATCACAGGAGTAAACACGGCCCAGTATTTTGGAAGGGGACAGAGTGGTAGGAAAGTGAGTAGGAAGCCCATCCAACTTCCACATTCCGATCCGTGGAGGGACAGAGGTGGAAATCTCAGGACGGACGTGTGTGAACGACTGGAAAGAGTTGGCGAAAAGGGGAGTTTGACCCAGGTGGAGAGGCCAAGTCAAGTGAGGGGAGGAGGAATGGTTGGGCAGAAGTTTGAATCGGGCAGATTCTTAGCCCACAAGAGACCTTTTGCACGGTTACAGATGGAGAGGCAGGACAGGAGCTATCGAAGAGACTTTGAGCACGAGGCGGATGGACGGAAAGAAAGAGATACAGGTTTTGTGTATCCAGAAAAGTTAGGAACGGAGGGCAGGTTACGCAATGCAAACGAGACAAACG
Source organism: Ariolimax columbianus (assembly GCA_036924085.1). Lineage (NCBI taxonomy): Eukaryota > Metazoa > Mollusca > Gastropoda > Stylommatophora > Arionidae > Ariolimax > Ariolimax columbianus. The sequence continues at coordinate 5,674,556 of JAVGWX010000010.1, forward strand.
TTCGCTCAGAGGTCCAGATAAAATGTTACCGCATCGGACAGTGTAGGCCGAGAATTCAGGAAGAAGGTATTACGTCGATTAACATGGTCGGGCGTGCTGAAAGGGGCCAAGTTTACCAGGAACTTGTGGTCAAGCCTGGTAGAACATTAGTTAAAGTCGACGAAGAATCGAACAAGGAAATAGTCGGAGATTCGCCAGATAAAGAGGAAAGGAGAGGAGGAGGAATGGTGGCAGGACCAGCTATGGTTTCGTGCCCACCCAAGCCAGGTTCTAGCCATGCGGGAGAAGTGGTTGAACAGACCGAAAGAAGGGACAACCCTTCGGCCACCGAGGAAAGAAGTGGAAATGACGCACAGTTGGAATGCGAAACGGACGCACCAACAGCAGCCAACAAAGGAGGAACAGAGTTTCTAAGGAAAACGAAGAAAAGGGAAAGACAGGTTAACCACAGCCAGGACAGCGAACCAGTCATCGAAGCAAAGATGAAAAGATCTCAGTTCGAGATAAGCCAACAGTCAAACGAACAGTGTGAAAAGTCTTTCCCACAAATAGTGAATACAGATGGACGGAAGGCTGAAGTAGCGGACGATGTAAGTGTACGTAACACTACCAGAGAACCGGTGGGTACGAACCAAACAACCGTGAAACAAACAGACCAGACGATGGGCGTTTTACAGGAGGAAATCGCGCAGCAATCAGAGACAGCTGATGGGGCAGCGCATAGTCTGGTTAAAATAAGCAGTAGTGATAAGGAACGGTTGATGCAATGTTTACTGACGCTAGCCAAAAACCTGGAATTCAGAAATGGAATTAGGTAAAGTCGTGTGGAGTACTTACACACATGGGCTATCATGTGGAACTCCAGTTAATGTATGCATTTGCATAACATTTGTTTCATCTACCGTTATCCTTGGGAAACGGAGATTTGGATAATTAGGGGGTAGGGTATAGAGAAGGAGGAATGACCAGATGTTAAAAAATTCCTTTGAATTCGTTGTCTCAAGTAAACGCCATACAATGAGCGTACCACGGACGGTCAGTCTGAAGCTAGACTGACCGAGATCAAAGGGACATTTCCGACCAGAGAAACGGACGGCCAGTCTGAAGCTAGACTGACGAGATCACAGAGACATTTCCGAACAGAGAAACGGGCAAGAGACGCAGGATAGCTGGATGCGCCAGGTAATGATTACGCGACGCAGGGTAACATGTGGACGTGATGTTTCGGTCAATGTCTGACCAGGTAGCTTTGATGCGGGGAATTTGGGGAACAGCGGTGAATTAGTTAGATCACAACACTCGGTTTTGATTCCTCGGGACAAAGACTGCACCTGGACTAGTAGGGTTACAGCAGGACGTAATTCGACAGGTGGACGATTCGGTTTTTGACTTTTGACTCAGACATAGTTTAGTATCTGATTAAGTTACAACTTAGTCATAGTTTAGTGACATAGTCTAGTAGAACTTAGTCATAGTTTAGTATCTTATAAAGGGGGCATTTACATGTGCTCATCTGTGGGGCACGAGCAGGAGTGAAGGTTGATGGCACTTGGTCATGAGTATGCGTGCAAATATTTTGACATTTGTATTTGGTGTTTGGGTTTTGACTAATGGTATTACTTGCATTTTAAGTGGGTTGTATGGTCGATATAGTATGCATTGAATTTTTCTTTATTTTGTTGTTGTTTTGTTGTTTAAACATGATTACATATCCTGACAGTATCAACGTTTTATACTTGCTGACTGAAATATTGATATCATAAGTATGCGTGCAAATATTTTGACATTTGTATTTATTGTTTGGGTTTCGACATTGTATGCAATGCATTTGTCTTGTGTTTTGTTGTTGTTTTTTTGTTGTTGTTGAATCATCATGTTTACAGGTATTTGATACAGGTTATTTAGGTGATCTACAGAGCAGTATATCTCATCCAGACTGTAGGCCTCCGCAAGCACAAGTCACCACGAGTTCCAGAATCACATGTATGTGGAGTCTTTGCAGAGAAGACTACATTGATCAGAAGTTTTAAAATTGACTATGACATATGTTGTCAAATATCGTTTTTGTGGGAAACATAAAGAATTTTGCTGTTTTCTTTGAGAGGGGATAGCTGTCAAGAGAGACAATGATAACTAGCCTGAGGATAACCCACGTAAGTTCGTGGCCTCACAGGAGTTAGTATGAAGTGAATCGTCGGCCAGGCGTGTAATGAGACCGCCTGAGAAAATTGACCTGAACTGGTCGTGTGTAACAATGACGGTTCGTGTCCTTAGAGAAAGGCACGGGAACAGGTCGAGGTATATTGACCTCAATGAGTAAGGAGAATTCCTTAAGGTGTTTCTGTTTTGATGAGTTAAAGGTCCCGCAGGGACAGACTTAGGTGAATTTGACTGTAAAACGATGTAAAAGTGTTGGTTTGTGTTGTAAAAACGCCCAGCCACAGTGTTTTTCTTCTGCTTGTATTGATTGTGTATGTATTACAAAAAGTTTATATGTATCAAATAACATGTCTTTTTATGCATGTACGATGTGAGTGAAGTTGTAAACAGGAGTAGTGTTTACATTTTGGATAGTAGAGACGAAAATGGTGGTCATTTGCCAGATGAAAAAAATGACCATCCATGTTTCGGTCTGTAGTTTAGGGAGGTAATGTAACAGTTCCCGCCGGAGCAAGGGGAGTTTAGGATGCCTGAACATGTTAAAGCTTAAAGCTACATGAATGCATGTCAAGGTCACTCACTGTCTCAGCAAAGGAGAACAGAGTTGGGTTAAGGAATGTGGACAGGTAGAAACTGACCACTGGCCTTCCGATTTTGGTAGGGGGAGATTGATTGACAGACGAAATTGGCAACGGGGCTTGCTGCGAGAGAATGAGTGACAGGTGTGCAAAGTGTTTCGTTCCAATTGGAATTGAAGATGACCATACCTGAGATCGATTGGTCAAGCTCTGGTCTTGCTTGAGGATATATAACTCGAGACAAAGTTTAGCTCGGGGGGCTGGATGAGAGATGGAGAGGCTGGATGAGAGAGGCTGTATGGGAGAGAGAGAGACTGAATGTGGATAGTATGTTTAACTCACCGACTTTAGATAGAGGAGCGATTGATAGACGGTTGGACGAATGTTTAGTGATAGAACAGGATCGCTCAAATAGGTGTGTGAGTTTTGCATTAATGGATAATCTGAAAGTGTGTTTGTAAGCAAGGACACATTGTGAACGAGTTATGTCGAGATCGCCCGCCTGAGGGGATTTCAGTGAGGAAGAGTATTTGATAAGGTGTGTTGATGACGCAGTTAAGGCGATGTGTGTGTGATGTAATTGCAAGGCAATAGAACTGGGTTTTTAGTTAGTTGGGAATTCCATCAATAGCTAATGCTTACAATTCCCGTTTTAGTAGAATATTTAGTTAAGATATGTATTATATTGTGTTTGTAATTTCTCTACTCATTCTATGATATGAGTATGATATAATAAATATGCCACCTGCTGTGTGATATGTCATTTACTGAGTATGGTCATGATGATGTGGATGAGTGTGAGAATGTTCTAAGTTAGATCACGGCCAAGGCAAACAGTTGGATCTGCTACACTGGTTTGAACACCGGTCTTCTGACCAATGGGACGGATTCAAAACAGCGAGTTTCACTTTCACGGATAAATTAAAAACCTAGCCTGTACACTGTTGACTGATTCCAGAGGCAAGCGATCTTTATACCTCAGCCCTGTAAATCCTGTCGGTGGATCCCAGCAACGAGAGCTAAAATTAGCTGTGATATATAAGTGAAACCATTATTATGAAAAACAAACAATTATTTTAAAATTTCAAGCAAAAACAAAATCCGCGAAATATGACTTATTTCTCCATTGTAAATCAAATAAATAATCAATGAATGTGCAGGGACAACCCTGTTCAATAAAACAAACCAAGGGGTCCGCTAAAATTGATCATGAATCCCGGGGTTTTTATATGGTTAGACATCAATTCGTATTGTGGATGTTTCCCTCGACCTATTTTTTCGCTATATAAACACATATTCCAGCAACTACCAAACCGACTAAAGTGAATTTAAAAATGGTTTTCAATGGCTGAGATGGCTTTCCTGATTTGTTTCCAGTCTCCGCCGCCAAAGTGACGGCGTGTTCTCGTACGCTTTCAATGCTCCTTTTCTGGAAATCTAACTTAAAATACTGTTAAACGAGTTCCAAAGATTTCACCTTGTACACCTGTCTGTTCAATAATCCCTCATTTGGTTCTAGAAGTATCTTCAAATGTTCTCCAATTTTATCTAATGTATTTTCACTTGGAATTTGCTTTAAGCTGTGTATGTCTTCTTGTAATAAACTTAATCTGTTACTGATTTTCTCTGTTAATTCAGAAATGTTTCCTGGCAATGAGAAAGCTCTCTGCTTTTTCTCGAATTCCTTAAACATTTTAATAGTATTATGCAAATCTAATCTTTTCCCAATTGGCAATCACTTGTTCGATCACTAATTCATCTCTATCGTGTTCTTTAAAGAGCATAACTCTTCGAGCCCAGTCAATAAATAATTGTTTTATGTCCCCTTCTTCACTTGCGCACCATTCACCAAACGTGGTTTCTGGATTCCCTGACTATTCCTTTTCATTCTGAAAGTCAGCCTCGAATGTCATCATAACTACTCCAGACAATTTTAAAATGTCTGCGCCTAGCACACGCTTCCACGTATTAATCACAGCTTGGTATGATCCGACGACACGGTCACCAAACTTGACCACAAACAGAACAATGTGAATACCTTCCGGGCATCTTTCTAGAGCGCTGTTTAATATATATTTGCATGATTGCTGAAGCCCATGTGCTCGCTCTAGGGATAACACCGCCAAACATCGTGTATCGATGACTCTCAGTACGTACTTTTGAAAGTTGCTCATTCCGACCTGTATAGCGTTTCTATTTCTGTCCTGATCAAGTGTAAAAGATCTGCGTTTAAGGATTCTGTTTCCTAGTGTAGATTTTCCATGACCCTGCTTTCCTAAGATAAGAATGTTTAGCGGGACTACTGTTTCTGACATCCTCTTGGGCGACTCCTGCAAAGGAAAGAGATGGATGGAGTTACGACCTCAGCTAAACTTGAATCAAACAATTTGTGTAACTTATTTTGTGCGTGAGTTAATTTTGGTGTGGCCTATTGTGTGTGTTGCATATGTTTTGTGTGTGGGTCATTTGGTGTGTTGCATATGTTTTGTGTGTGGCCTATTGTGTGTGTTGCATATGTTTTGTGTGTGGGTCATTTGGTGTGTTGCATATGTTTTGTGTGTGGGTCATTTGGTGTGTTGCATAAGTTTTTTGTGTTGGTCATTTGGTGTGTTGCATAAGTTTTGTGTGTGGGTCATTTGGTGTGTTGCATAAGTTTTGTGTGTGGGTCATTTGGTGTGTTGCATATGTTTTTTGTGTTGGTCATTTGGTGTGTTGCAAATGTTTTTGTGTGTGGGCTATTTTGTGTGTTGCATTTGTTTTTGTGTGTGTGCTATTTTGTGTGTTGCATATGTTTTTGTGTGTGGGCTATTTGATGTGTTGGTATATGTTTTTGTGTGTGGGCTATTTTGTGTGTTGCATATGTTTTTGTGTGTGGGTCATTTGGTGTGTTGCATATGTTTTTGTGTGGGTCATTTGGTGTGTTGCATATGTTTTTGTGTGAGTCATTTGGTGTGTTGCATATGTTTTTGTATGTTGGTCATTTGGTGTGTTGCATATGTTTTGTGTGTGGGCTATTTTATGTGTTGCATATGTTTTGTGTGTAGGCTATTTGGTGTGTTGGCATATGTTTTTGTGTGTGGGCTATTTTGTGTGTTGCATATGTTTTTGTGTGTGGATCATTTGGTGTGTTGCAAATGTTTTTGTGTGGGTCATTTGGTGTGTTGCATATGTTTTTGTGTGTGGCTCATTTGGTGTGTTGCAAATGTTTTTGTGTGGGTCATTTGGTGTGTTGCATATGTTTTTGTGTGTGGGTCATTTGGTGTGTTGCAAATGTTTTAATGTGTGTGGGTCATTTGGTGTGTTGCAAATGTTTTTGTGTTGGTCATTTAGTGTGTTGCATATGTTTATTGTGTGTGGGTCATTTGGTGTGTTGCAAATGTTTTTGTGTGGACAAAAACGGGTCGGCAGGCATGGAGGCAGCCCCGCCACCATGCAAAGACACAACAGGCTAATCACCTGTTTGTCTTAAAAAACGATTGCAAGTCAAAACACAGAGAAAACCGGACTGACCTCAACGGCGACGAACAGGCGAGAAATAAGGACCACGATTTACGGAACATGGAATGTACGAAGTATAAACGGAAAAGAACATGAACTAATGGAGGAGATGAAGAGAGCAAAATTGACAGTCCTGGCACTTACAGAAACAAAGAAAAAGGGACAGGACGTTCTGGACCATGATGGCAACATGCTATACTACAGCGGAGTTCCCATGAGTGAACGAGCCAGGGCAGGGGTTTGCTGTATAGTGAATAGTAACAGCAAAGCAAACAGTAAAGGATGGAAGTTCATTTCAGAACGACTGATGGTTCTAAGTCTACAAGAGGAGGATAGTCAAATGGATATGGTCACTGTGTATGCACCAAACGAAGATGAGAGAACTGACATAAAAGATGAATGTTATGAGCTCCTTCAAAGGACCATTGACGATTGCCATAATGAAATACTTATCCTTGGAGACTTCAACGCAAGAGTTGGAGACTATTCTAGATGGGATGGAGTGATCGGTAGGTATGGAGAAGATGTCTTAAATGACAATGGAAAACGACTGCTCAGATTCTGCAGAGAACAAAACCTTGTCATTACAAATACAAGGTTTCCACACAAGCGGATCCATGCCTACACAAGATGTGAGCCGGCAAGAAATGAAAGATCCATAATTGACTATGCAATAGTGAGGAAAACTGATTTCAAGTATGTAAAGGATGCTAGAGTGTTCAGAGGACCAGAGATAGGAAGCGACCACTACCTAGTTAAAATAAAGAGAGAAATTGAAAAACACTATCCAGCTAGGCAACACCCATCAGCAAGCATGAAACATAATACACGAGTAGAAAATAAAATTAAGGCTTACAAACTACGAGAACCAGATGTTAAGAGGAGATACCAAGGGCTCATAACAACAACAATAGAAAGGATGGAGGAATCTGATGAAGATATGGAAATGCTTTGGGTAAAATTCAAAGACATCCTCAAAGAGGCTGCAGTAGAGGCATGCGGTCAAACCAAAGAAGGGTGGAAGAGAAAGAGTACACCATGATGGACAGAAGAAGTGAAAACAATAATACGAGAAAAGAAAAAGGCATGGAAGCAATACCTAGGGGCTAGGAATACAGAAGAACAAACAAAGAAATATAAAGAATATGTAAATTTTAGAACAGAAGCAAAGAAGACTGTGCTCAAGGCCAAACAGAAATCCTGGGAAGAATTTGGAGAGAAACTGGAAAATAATGCTGGAGAAAACCAGAAACTGTTCTACAGGACCTTGAAGAACATGAGGAAGAAAAAGGAATGCCCCCTGAAATTTGTTAAAGATAAACAAGGTGCGCTGTTGACTGCCCCAGAAGAGGTAATGGACAGATGGAAAGAATATTTCTCAGATCTCCTTGGAGTGGAGGAAAACCAAGCTCTGGAAGTAACAGTCCCAATTCAAGAAGAGGGAGCCATGGAGGGAAACGATAATATCACACTGGAAGAACTAAAGGAGAAAATTCAGATAGGTAAAGCAGCAGGACATGATGGTATAACACCAGAAATGGTTAAATACATGGGAGCGGCAGGAGAGATGCTATTCATGAAGATTCTCAAGGCAGCTTGGCGCCACAAGAAGATACCAAGAGACTGGGAGGTTGCAATAATAATACCAATATTTAAAAAGAGCGACAATGGACAATGTGAAAATCACAGAGGTATTTCCCTTCTCAGTGTCCCCGGGAAAGTCCACTCTAGGATTCTAGAACGGCGATTAAGAGCCAAACATGGATAAAACTCAATGTGGGTTTAGGGCAAACAGAAGTACTCAAGACCTTATCTTTACACTCAGACAGCTAAGTGAACAGGCTCTTGAATATGATAAAGAGATTCATCTCTGCTTTTTGGATTTTGAGAAAGCATTTGATGAAGTTCATTGGGACAAACTCTGGGAGTGCCTGACAAGGAAGAACATCCCAGGACCCCTGATCTCTGCCGTACAGAGTTTCTATAAAACGTGTAGAAATGATGTGCGGACATCAAATCAAAAGTCAGGAGAGTTCAAGACCACTAGAGGAGTAAGACAGGGGGACATTCTATCACCGTACCTTTTCATACTCCTCATGGAGTACGTTGGGAAGACAACATACGACAGTCCCTAAGTGATAGAGGGCTGGATTGGAAAGAGGCCAGGAAAAAGACGGCGGATAGAGCAGTGTGGCGTTATCTTTGGCAAACCTCTATACCTCACGGTAGAAGAGGATCGACTAAGTAAGTAAGTACCTGACGCAGGAATGTGTCAATGTCCTCGGTTGCCTGCGTTGATAGGCATGGCACATGATGATGATAGATGATCAAAAACAAAGAAAAGTAAAACTGCGATTTGTTCATATAAATTTATTTAACATTACTGTACAAATCTATTTCGTTGATACATTCAACAACACAGAGCGCCTAAATGGGGATTAGTTGAATAGTATTTGCACCAATTATAAATTTGTGTGTGTGTTGGACTGTTTTTTAAACGCTTGTGTATTGCCGAGGCCCAAAAGGGAAGCAAAGAATGGTAACACTGTAACCTGCCAAGCATCATGTCTTCGAAACTGTGTCTCAGAACCGTTGGGCATGGGTCGCCTTCGCTTTCCTGTAGAATTGTTAAGCCACATAACTTCAACAAGTGTGGACAGGTCAACAGCGTGTATTTATTGAACACGGGTGCTCCGCAGGGAGCGGAAAGGTTTTAATTTAAGGTCCAAATTGCGAAAGGCTGATAGTGCAATGTTCTTTCTTGTGAAGACAGTGATGATAAGATTTGGTTATAGGATGTCGTTCTCACTTGAAAGCCAGTAACTTAGAAGCACTTGCGGTGGACGATGGATGGGCCAGACTCGTCGTATTCTTGTTTGGAGATCCACATCTGTTGGAAGGTGGACAGGGAGGCCAAGATGGAGCCACCGATCCAGACGGAGTATTTGCGCTCAGGGGGAGCAATGATCTTGATCTTCATCGTGCTTGGGGCAAGGGCGGTGATTTCCTTCTGCATGCGGTCAGCGATACCTGGGAACATGGTGGTGCCTCCAGACAAGACAGTGTTGGCGTACAGATCCTTACGGATGTCGACATCGCACTTCATGATGGAGTTGTAGGTGGTCTCATGGATACCAGCAGACTCCATACCCAAGAAGGAAGGCTGGAATAGTGACTCTGGACACCTGAATCGCTCGTTTCCGATAGTGATCACCTGACCGTCGGGCAACTCGTAGCTCTTCTCAAGGGAAGATGAAGAGGCAGCTGTAGCCATTTCCTGCTCGAAGTCAAGAGCAACATAACATAGCTTCTCTTTGATGTCACGGACAATCTCTCTCTCGGCCGTGGTGGTGAATGAGTAGCCTCTCTCAGTCAGGATCTTCATGAGGTAATCTGTGAGATCTCGTCCAGCCAAGTCCAGACGGAGGATGGCGTGTGGCAGAGCGTAACCTTCATAGATAGGGACGGTGTGGGTGACACCATCTCCGGAGTCAAGCACAATACCTGTGGTACGACCAGAAGCGTAGAGAGACAGGACTGCCTGGATGGCCACGTACATGGCGGGGGCGTTGAAGGTCTCAAACATGATCTGGGTCATCTTTTCTCTGTGGAAGCGAACAAGGTGGTCAGTTTTGGTAAATACACACACCTACAACATGAAAATGCACCCGGGTGTTACCTGGGTCGAACAGAATAAAACAACTGTTACATTCCAAGCATGTCATATATAAGAAGGATTGCACATGTAATTAGCAGCCTCATCATGTAAAACATTGCTTTCTGTATAGGGACCCACTGTTGTGAGGGTTCTATGCTTCACATAGAACGAAAGGCAAATCGGGATCAAGCTGCTGAGCAGCGCATGAGCTACAGTGGTCAGCGACCCATAGCTGACTGCTTGCGTCAGGGCCAGCGAACCAGAGCTGCCAAGACCCTTCTACACCTCCACGCGGTGATCCTGGATAACAGGCTGCAGCAGGGCAGACTGGCTAAGGAGAAGGGATCGAAGAGGGAATGCTAACCCGGTACTAAAAAATGCTTGCTCAAGTCGGGTGTGTTGCACCGAAAGGTGCAAATATCGCAGTCAAGCTGTTAACTACGACACAACGAATTCCGTTCTCTGGACTACATTCTGCTACTTAAGCCCTTTCAGGGTTTGATAGCGGGAGATTGAGAACGAACGAAGAAGAAGCAGAAGTAGAAGAAGAAATGTGAATCGGTCAATAAACAGGAGGATGACAATTGGGGGTCTTGACCCAAGTGAACCTACCAGCACCCCATCGAGTGGACCCACCAGCACCCGTCGAGTGGACGTCACGTGTTAAACATCATTTGCCTGATTAGCTTCTGACAAGGCTATGTGTGTGACAGCGATGGTAATAGCCCTACTACCACACTGGAGACCATGTTGTACGAGGCAACTATCAGTACAATCTAACTCGTCTATGATAGAAGAACCTATAACTCACTGATTTCACTCCGTCGTTCACACAGACCGAAAATCCGCCGAGTTTGGAGTTCTAGAAATAATACCATAAATATAATACAGGAATAACAGAGGTAATAACAGGGAATAGAGAGTTTTCATGTGAATCATAACAAGTAACACAAGGTGAGGAATGACAATAACATATTTAAGGGTTTTATATTAAGGTAACGAGCTATCTCACAAGTAAAACTAATGAAGTAACCAGAACGTTTACCGGAAGTAGATACATGAACAAGTAGGAAGTGAAGAATCACAAATGAATTTTTTTTTCCCTTTTTCTTCCTTTAACCATGAAAATGGATTATTCGTTTTTCTAGCCCCAGCATGGTATTTGAGATATTGTTTCTATAGCTTTCTTTTACACTCAGAACGCTTACCCCACCCGTCAAGATAGGCAATACCCAAGTTTTGGGGAGCCTTCTGCTTTGGAAGGATTTAGAGAGCAACCTTTGTGAGCATCACTGGATTGTCAATTGCCAAAACCACATGTTGCTTTAACGCTATTTTCACTGATTAACTTGCTCTTTCCATCCAAGGAAAGAATAAGGCCTTCATTACAGATGATTCTTCGGCACGAAGCTTAGAGCAGAGGATTCACAGTGCTGGCTTCAATAACAATGGTTTTACATGATGAGGTCGCTTGTTCCCTGTGCAACCTTCCTTAGTTGTCCCTTACGTATTGCTTATGCGGTTACAGAGGTCCTTTTCTTTTACTCCTCGGTACTTTGGGATCGTAAAAATAATAAGTTAGAATGACCAGATGTTTAGAAGGATCTTGATGAAACATCTGGGTCAGGTGAAACATATTGACCAAGACCCCCACATCACGTCAGGGTCAGGTGAAACATACTGACCACGACCTCCCACATCACGTCAGGATCAGGTGAAACACTGACCAAGACCCCCACATCACGTCAGGATCAGGTGAAACACTGACCAAGACCCCCACATCATGTTCACATCATGCACTTGAAAACAGGGAAGGCTACAACAGCCTGGTCAACGAAGTGAAGATTGACACTGACCGTCATTGTCGCCAGTCTAGTGTAAAGCCAAGCATTGTATTACAGCTAGGAGGACCCAGTTTCACCTTCCTCAGTGTACCCGTGATAAGAAACAACCAGCTACCATAGAAAATTCATGAAAGGTGAAAAACTGAGTACGAAACAGTATCAACATCAACGGTATCAACAACATCAACAGTATCAACAACATCAACAGTATCAACAACAAGATAATTTGAAGTTGAAGACATTATCTGTTTGAGCGACAGGATCTCTAAAGTTACCTGTTGGCTTTGGGGTTGAGGGGAGCTTCAGTAAGCAGGACTGGATGCTCCTCAGGGGCCACTCTCAACTCGTTGTAGAAGGTGTGATGCCAGATTTTCTCCATGTCGTCCCAGTTGGTGACGATGCCGTGCTCGATGGGGTACTTGAGGGTGAGGATACCTCTCTTGGACTGGGCCTCATCACCGACATAGCTGTCCTTCTGTCCCATACCAACCATCACACCCTGTCAGAGACAAGTAGAGAATGCTGGGATGAACGAGATGCAAACATGGAAGGCTATGGGGCTCAGATGATAGTTGACGTGAAGGTCAAACTAAATAACAGACTCTCTCTCCACTGACTCAATAGAAATACAGGACTGTAACGGTCTCGCTCTCTCCACTGACTCAACAAAAATGCAGGACTGTAACATCCTCTCTCCACTGACTCAATAAAAATGCAGGACTGTAACATCCTCTCTCCACTGACTCAATAGAAATACAGGACTGTAACATCCTCTCTCCACTGACTCAATAGAAATACAGGACTGTAACAGTCTCGCTCTCTCCACTGACTCAATAGAAACACAGGACTGTAACAGTCTCGCTCTGTCCACTGACTCAATAGAAATACAGGACTGTAACATCCTCTCTCCACTGGCTCAATAGAAATACAGGACTGTAACATCCTCTCTCCACTGACTCAATAGAAATACAGGAATGTAACAGTCTCGCTCTCTCCACTGACTCAATAGAAATACAGGACTGTAACATCCTCTCTCCAATGACTCAATAGAAATACAGGACTGTAACAGTCTCTCTCAACTGGCTCAATAGAAATACAGGAATGTAACATCCTCTCTCCACAGACTCAATAGAAACACAGGACTGTAACAGTCTCACTCTCTCCACTGACTCAATAGAAACATAGGATTGTAACATCCTCTCTCCACTGACTCAATAGAAATACAGGATTGCAACATCCTCTCTCCAATGACTCAATATAAATACAGGACTGTAACAGCCTCTCTCTCCACTGATCCTATATAAACACATATGAGGGCTGGTCCAAGTCCTGTTGCCATACACAGCAATAATATGAAAACACGCCCTAGTGTAACCAAAAGGACGACCTGTATTAGAAAGTCGTCTCTTGCCAAAATGAGGCATCAATTCAGAGGTTTTAAACGCATATCCCAATGGTCAGAGGACTTTATCTAAACGACTTTTCCATCTTCTCATCACGAAGATAATGATAATATTGATGATGAGAACAAAGAATGTTACTAACCTGATGACGGGGTCTTCCCACGATGGAAGGAAACACGGCCCTAGGAGCGTCGTCACCAGCAAAGCCGGCCTTGCACATTCCGGACCCATTGTCTACAACCAAAGCAGCTACTTCATCGTCGCACATTGTGAAATGTCTTTGTTGTTTGTTGTTGAGGAAAGAAAGACTTCTGTTGGAACAACCAGCTTGTGATTCCTAGCACGTACAACCTGGCACTGTCCAAGTTACGCCGTTTTATACCCCTGCTAGAAGAAGGCAGTTTTTCCTAGAAATTTGTACAAATCGAGACCCATATTTGGGATGCGTCTCTGTGCGTTTGGGTTAGGGAAAAGCGAGCATTGTAGGAGTGGCGGGCGAGCAAAGGTCGGGTCAAAGAGAGTTGAGAGAAGTAAAGGCGGTGGGAGGGGGGGGGGGTGGCTCTTGGAACCAAGAAGACTGGCATGGAACATTTTAACGAAGGATAGGTTTACGGGGGGCAAGTGCCGGCGAAGCTGGAAACGGGGAAGTGTTTTGACTGGAACTCTCAAACACGTTCTGCTCGAGGGCCATAAACGGCCCGAAAAATCGTAGGCCTATATGACGGTCCACCTCACAATGTGGAATACGAGATAATAAAAGTTTCCTTTGTCGTTCGTCCTCAAATAACCACATCTATTTTCGCACATAATTCAGGTTATATCACAACCTAACGATTGTATCCTTCAGTTAGCCAAACTTACTTGCCTCATAAACATGGCGGTCTCTGCTTATGGTAGTTTATCCCTCGATTAGGTTGTACTGGGACATGTTGTCACTCCCTTCCTCTCATGGAACCGACAAAATAGAAAACATATTCTAATAAAAGGTTGGTAGGAAGGAAATTACCTGTAGAAGACTAACTCTAAATGTTGTACATAACAAAGTAATGATGATAGTAGCAGAGGACCCAGATTACAATGTTGGAGATGAAAGTTGAAGGACACGTGTTCCAGTAAATGACAGCCCCATAATGATGCAGTTCCCATAATTCAGCAGTAGATAGCTGAACCAACGTAGCAACATTATGGCCATGTTTTAACCAAACCATCTTTATCAGGTAGATATGCAGGTTTTATTGTTCGCCATATTGACCAGCTAGATTGTTTTCATCCGGCTACCTGATTGATGCAACTTGCCCTTCAGCGGCCCTGAAGTCACAAACACCGTTTTCATCCGGCAACCTGATTGATGCAACTTGCCCTCCAGCGGCCCTGAAGTCACAAACATCGTTTTCATCCGGCAACCTGATTGATGCAACTTGCCCTCCAGCGGCCCTGAAGTCACAAACATCGTTTTCATCCGGCAACCTGATTGATGCAACTTGCCCTCCAGCGGCCCTGAAGTCACAAAGATCGTTTTCATCCGGCTACCTGATTGATGCAACTTGCCCTCCAGCGGCCCTTAGGCCACAACATTATTTTCATGCGACACTTGATTGATGTAACTTGCCCTCCAGCGGCCCTGATGTTACACATATTGTTTTCAAATGGCCCTTAAAGAGAAATATGATTGTCTCCATCCTAGATCCCTTAATTTATATCTGACTGCTGGTCTTTGTCTACAAACGTCACTTGATGTGTCTCAAACACACTTTGGTGGATTCAAACATGAGTTTCATACAGCTTTTGGTACATTCATATGGTTTCATGCGGCCCTTAACACATTCACTGTCTTTATGCGTACCTGGATCTCAAACAATGAACATTCGATCCAATCACTTGACTTTATACAACCCTTGACCCAAACACTTGACTTCATACAACCCTCGGTCTAGTAACTTGACTTCATACAACGCTTGGTCCAATCATTTGACTTTATACAACCTTTGGCCAATTACTTGACTTTATATAAGCCTTGGTACAATCACTTGACTTCATGATCCCTTGGTCCATCCATTTCCCTGACATTAACTCTAACCCTAGCCCTCGGTGTGGCTGAAGTTTAAGACCCACACATTTGCCAATTATTGAATGTGGTAGCGGCTGACGAGGGAGGCGGAGCGCCAACATTTCAAGCGTTGAGAGAGCCAATGAAAACACTAGAAACTCGTTTTGAGTTCACTAGTAAAAGACATTCAGAAAAAAGTTTCAAAACAATGAATGCACGAATGAGTCTTACACGACCTACATAGAACCAATATTGAGTTATGAATGTGGATTGTGGATAATGGATACATGTCTTAAAGTGTTATCATCATCATTTGGCCGTACCCCAGTTAGCAGAGCATAGATCCAACACTACATTTGGATTTAACCTATCCAGCTGGATCCTGCATCTATTTGTTTTTAATTAGGTGTTAATGACAACGGTTCTCTCGCAAACGAGGCTGTCACCTCATCACATCCTTCAGTGGTCGTCTGTGTCGATCTTACAGGAAGAGATCCACCGGGACTTCTGGACACTACCGTTGAGTTGCGATCAGCAGTGTCAGCGGGCCGACTGAGATATTGATATTGGTTGTATTAAAATCTCAGAATTCCTGTTCACTCTTTCCCGCCCGCTTCGATTTTCCCACAGAATGTCAATAGTTTTTGTTCCAGCTTCTGCTGACCAGTAATGACCATTGACTCTCTGGCATCGATGTTTTGTTTTCTAATAACTAGATAATCGGATTTCCTCTGTCCGTGCCAATTTTGAGTTGGATGTTGCATGCCAGCTGATGTTGACGAATCCAAAGAGTTGGATGTTGCATGCCAGCTGATGTTGGCGAATCCAAAGAGTTGGATGTTGCATGCCAGTTGACGTGGACGAATCCAAAGAGTTGGATGTTGCATGAGAACGGACGTGGACGAATCCAAAGAGTTGGATGTTGCATGCCAGTTGACGTGGACGAATCCAAAGAGTTGGATGTTGCATGAGAACGGACGTGGACGAATCCAAAGAGTTGGATGTTGCATGCCAGCTGATGTGGACGAATCCAAAGAACTGCCGCCGCACAACTGTAACGGTCCACGGAAAAGCTGAAACCTCATCCCGAGCTCGGCCGACCGACTGACTGGCGGCGGTTGCCTCGTCCAGCCAAGCTCCTCCCAGTTCCAGTGCATAATCCGTTCCGACTAACCCAAGCCTCCCGATGCGATAATAGGACGAATGGATGTGAATCATGGGACGGGAATAAACATGTACAGTCTTACAATGTTATGTTGAACGAGTGCTGCTTGATGGGCGTGAATCATGGACAATCAACAAACATTTAAATCTCTCCTAGTGAAACACAGGTGACAGCAACCTGGAGGGTAGCAGCCTGGAGGGTAGCAGCCTGGAGGGTAGCAGCCTGGAGGGTTGCAGCATGGAGGGTAGCAGCCTGGAGGGTTGTAGCTGGAGGGCTACAGCAGCCTGGAGGGTTGCAGTCTGGAAGGTAGCAGCCTGGAGGGTAGCAGCCTGGAGGGTAGCAGCCTGGAGGGTAGCAGCCTGAAGGGCTACAGCAACCTGGAGGGTTGCAGCCTGGAGGGTTGCAGCCTGGAAGGTAGCAGCCTGGAGGGTTGTAGCTGGAAGGCTACAGCAACCTGGAGGGTTGCAGCCTGGAGGGTAGCAGCCTGGAGGGCTACAGCAACCTGGAGGGTTGCAGCCTGGAGGGCTACAGCAGCCTGGATGGTAGCAGCCTGGAGAGTAGCAGCCTGGAGGGCTACAGCAACCTGGAGGGTAGCAGCCTGGAGGGCTACAGCAACCTGGAGGGTAGCAGCCTGGAGAAGCAGCCTGGAGGGCTACAGCAGCCTGGATGGTAGCAGCCTGGAGGGTAGCAGCCGGGAGGGTAGCAGCCTGGAGAGTAGCAGCCTGGAAGTCTACAGCAGCCTGGAGAGTAGCAGCCTGGAGGGCTACAGCAGCCTGGAGGGTAGCAGCCTGGAGGGCTACAGCAGCCTGGAGGGTAGCAGCCTGGAGGGCTACAGCAGCCTGGAGGATAGCAGCATAAAAGATTACAGCAACCTCTGCTGAAGATAAACGCCTACACGAGTCCGGTTTCACAACCTGGCGCTCCACCATCGATGTCTTTCCTGCACTTTCTCTCCTCGCGCGGAATCACTTTGAATTCAACCACTATCCACGTTGCCTTTGTTCACTACAGGGTCACCTTTGATTTAACGGATAGATCTGTTCTGTGGACGACCTTGAGAAGTTTAATAGAGCAGTTCCACATCAACAACATCGTAAAAGTTCGCATCGGCCAGGATCTGGCACATTCTAAACATCGCCTGGTGTCTACCAGAGATGTGATCTCGCACCATTGCTGTTCAGCTGTGCTCTGAATCAGATCCTTGCACATAGGAAAACGCAAAAAATCTGAATCTCTGTTGGACCCTTGCGTTTGACCGACCTCGATTAGGCAGACGACGTCCAGATACTAAGATCAGACTCTCAGACATTCAGAGGCCCTCTGGAGCACTTAATACAATCAGCTTCGCCTTTGAGACTGCATATCTCCTGGGCGCAGGCTTAAGGTTCAAAGTCTTGGCAGTGGCCTGAATGACTATTAACATCGATCACATCAATGACTCCAAGGATTTCATCTATCTGGGCAGCAGATTGACTTATGAGACACGCAGTGGTCCGGAAATGAACCGGAGAATATGACTCAATGAACTCTCTGCCCGGAGTCTGCCTCAACCAGTGGTTCTACCTGGAGTCCAAGCTGGCACTATTATATTGACCTTGGGTCATTCCATTCCTCTTGTACGTATCTGAGACGCATCTTACATGGAGATCGGAAGTGACTCGAGATCTACCATATTGCGAAGCCAGGGATGTATCTTTGTAATCCACAGACGAGAACTAGTCACCAACGCACAGATATCCCGAGGAACACAACTCGAGAGCATTTACTCAACGCCAGATCGGCCCAGCCTCTCTTTCTTTGGCCACATGAATGTACCCATTATGGACGATCCAGCTCGACAACTTATACACCTGTCCCTGGAAATTAGAGGCGGGAAAACTACCTGGCCCCGTCCCTCACGAGTCGACATTTTGGCCGCGCAAGCGACATCTGAAGAAACACATGGCCTTCCCTCCATCTGCTGTCTGAGATTATGTCATCAACTCTGGTCCTGGACGGTCAGCGCGATGGAGCCAGGTCGTTTAGACGGTCTACTTGACCTGCAGCACAGGGCCACGGCCGCAGCGGCACCCTTTACGGGAAGTATGTATCTGAAAATTTGCAACAGTTTAACATGATGAGGCTGATAGCCCCACTCATTACCCCATTTAGTCGCCTTTACAGGCTGATAGCCCCACTCATTACCCAATTTAGTCACCTTTACCAGGTTGATAGCCCCACTCATTACCCAATTTAGTCACCTTACCAGGCTGATAACCCCACTCATTACCCCATTTAGTCACCTTTACTAGGTTGATAGCCCCACTCATTACCCCATTTAGTCACCTTTACTAGGTTGATAGCCCCACTCATTACCACATTTAGTCACCTTTACCAGGTTGATATCCCCACCCATTACCCCATTTAGTCACCTTTACCAGACTGATAGCCCCACTCATTACCCCATTTAGTCACCTTTATCAGGCTGATAGCCCCACTCATTACCCCAATTAGTCACCCTTACTAGGTTGATAGCCCCACTCATTACCCCATTTAGTCACATTTACCAGGTTGATATCCCCACTCATTACCCAATTTAGTCACCTTTACCAGGCTGATAGCCACACTCATTATCCCATTTAGTCACCTTTACCAGGATGATGGCCCCACTCATTACCCCATTTAGTCACCTTTACTAGGTTGATAGCCCCACTCATTACCCCATTTAGTCACCTTTACCAGACTGATAGCCCCACTCATTACCCCATTTAGTCACCTTTACCAGGCTGATAGCCCCACTCATTACCCCATTTAGTCACCTTTACTAGGCTGATAGCCCCACTTATTACCCCATTTAGTCACCTTTACTAGGCCGATAGCCCCACTCATTACCCCATTTAGTCACCTTTACTAAGTTGATAGCCCCACTCATTACCCCATTTAGTCACCTTTACTAGGCTGATAGCCCCACTCATTACCCCACTTAGTCACCTTTACTAGGTTGATAACCCCACTCATTACCCCATTTAGTCACATTTACTAGGTTGATATCCCCACTCATTACCCAATGTAGTCACCTTTACCAGGCTGATAGCCACACTCATTATCCCATTTAGTCACCTTTACCAGGCTGATGGCCCCACTCATTACCTCATTTAGTCACATTTACCAGGTTGATAGCCCCACTCATTACCCAATTTAGTCACATTTACCAGGTTGATAGCTCCACTCATTACCCCATTTAGTCACCTTTACCAGGTTGATAGCCCCACTCATTACCCCATTTAGTCACCTTTACTAGGTTAATAGCCCCACTCATTACCCCATTTAGTCACCTTTACTAGGTTGATAGCCCCACTCATTACCCCATTTAGTCACCTTTACCAGGTTGAAAGCCCCACTCATTACCCCATTTAGTCCCCTTTACTAGGTTGATAGCCCCACGCATTACTCCATTTAGACGCCCTTACGACTTTTTGTGGGAGATTACAGTTGTTTTATTCTGTACAATCCGGGTAGCACTCTGGTGTTACATTATTATCGTGAACCAATATTGTTTTATGACTGACTCATGGATACTGAATAAATAATAAGACGAGTTACAAAAGGGACGATTGAGAGCAACAAAGAAACCAGATGTGTGCTGGCATGACAGGGTGGATGGAAAAAAATATCTGAAATGTTGAAAAGACACGACTGTGAGGTAGAAGCGGGCGGGCTGATCGCTGACGCCACAAAATGAACTTCTTAATTTGAACAATCTTAGAAACATTGGACTACGAGTCTGAGCTATTGTAGGATTGGATGATGAGCAATCTTAGAAACATTGGACTACGAGTCTGAGCTATTGTAAGATTGGATGATGAGCAATCTTAGAAACATTGGACTACGCTACAAGTCTCAGCTATTGTAAGATTGGGTGATGAACAATCTTGATGTACGTGTTTTCTGCTGTCTAATGTACCTGTTTTCTGTTGTCTGATGTACATGTTTTATATTGTCTGATGTACGTGGCGTGTCTTCTATTGTCTAATGTACGTGTCTTTTGTCTGATGTAGGTGACGTCTCTTCTCTTGTCTGATGTACGTGATGTCTCTTCTCTTGTCTGATGTACGTGACGTCTCTTCTGTTGTCTGATGTACGTGACGTCTCTTCTGTTGTCTGATGTACGTGACGTCTCTTCTCTTGTCTGATGTACGTGACGTCTCTTCTGTTGTCTGATGTACGTGATGTCTCTTCTCTTGTCTGATGTACGTGACGTCTCTTCTCTTGTCTGATGTACGTGACGTCTCTTCTCTTGTCTGATGTACGTGACGTCTCTTCTCTTGTCTGATGTACGTGACGTCTCTTCTCTTGTCTGATGTACGTGATGTCTCTTCTCTTGTCTGATGTACGTGACGTCTCTTCTCTTGTCTGATGTACGTGACGTCTCTTCTCTTGTCTGATGTACGTGACGTCTCTTCTCTTGTCTGATGTACGTGACGTCTCTTCTCTTGTCTGATGTACGTGATGTCTCTTCTCTTGTCTGATGTACGTGACGTCTCTTCTCTTGTCTGATGTACGTGATGTCTCTTCTCTTGTCTGATGTACGTGACGTCTCTTCTCTTGTCTGATGTACGTGACGTCTCTTCTCTTGTCTGATGTACGTGATGTCTCTTCTCTTGTCTGATGTACGTGACGTCTCTTCTCTTGTCTGATGTACGTGAAGTCTCTTCTCTTGTCTGATGTACGTGATGTCTCTTCTCTTGTCTGATGTACGTGATGTCTCTTCTCTTGTCTGATGTACGTGACGTCTCTTCTCTTGTTTTATGTACGTGAAGTCTCTTCTCTTGTCTGATGCACGTCACGTCTCTTCTCTTGTGTGATGTACATGACGTCTCTTCTCTTATCTGATATACGTGTTCCCCGAGCGTTTAAATTGAACTTGTCTCTACTTATCGCAGCTTATTTGTTTAATTTTTTTCATTATTTATTTAGAATTATGAGCTTCTGGCAGCATAAGACGTTTAGCTGTTGCGTGGTACTTACTCTATCAAAGATGTCCTGGTCACTTAGACCAAAAAAAGATATATGGCAGAGTCCAGGTTTATCTGAGTAATTTACTTATCTAAAGAGTTACAACATGTATCCACACCACGATACGACTTCACACAATAAAACGCAGTAAACAATATCCTAAATGGAAACATAACATTATCATTTATTAACATGCATATCAACAAAACAATATTAACAAAAAGAACAAAGTATATCTAAATTAAATAATCATTATATATATATATATTTATATATATATATATATATATATATATATATATATATATATATATATATATATATATATATATTGAACTACATAGGAGGTTTTTAAGCACTAGCTTTTGATGGTTCTTCCAAACTACATAACCCAGATTCTTGCCACTGCTCTCCCTTATCTGCACACCCAACACACAATCACCAATTCGTACTCACGATCGGATTACGTACTCAGTCGTTCTGTGCATTCACATATAATCAGATCATCTTCAAAATGGTGATCTGTGCATTCACACACCGTCGGTTCACAAATTGTCCTTCACGTGCGACACACATTCAGATCTCCTACTGTTCACAGGGTGTCCAACATAAACACCTATAGAGCGACTGGCCAAAACTCGAGGTATATGCTGGTCCAGTCACCCTGCAAACTCACACGCTCACATGCTCCTGACAGTCTCTAAGTCAATGTCCTAACCAGTCTCCTTGAGTTCATCTTTGCAGAGTATTTTATAGTCTCAAGCAACAACATGACTGTCCAATGGACTTCTGTTGGTTATCTGACTTAGCCATACTCTATTTTGGAACTATCCCCAACTATTGGTTGGAAACTTCTCGTTTCCTTTGTCGACCTAGTGTCGAGACGATGATTGACCGTGTCACGCATTCAGGCAACCTTTGTTCCCAGAGTCGCCAGCCTAATCTCTCCTGCCGTAAACGCCCATGCTTCAGCTGGAACTGTCACAAGCTCACCTACAATTCCACTACCGGCAGTGACAGCAGGCTATATATATTATTACTTATCAAGTATGGTTTTGATCCCCGTTTTATCACCAAGAGGACAATGGCTCGAAAAAACGGTAATCGAGATAAATTTCATGTCCTATGAGTTTTATAATAAAAACCTACCTTATACACTGCGGAGCGACTGTAGGTATAGCGGCTTTTATTGCTCATCCCTATAAATCCTCCCGGTGAACCCCAACAAAGGAAAGAAAGGTAGTAAGGACAGTATTTGTTGTTTGTTGTGTATCCCCTATTGTCATGCCATTCTTACAGGACCGCATGCTAATGTTCAAAAATCCGCATGTATTCCGCTTGTTTCAGTTGAAAAGTCAAGTTCGCCCCATAGTAGACACTGCTGTCGAGGATGAAGTTATATAGGCTTCAATTGTACTAGGCCGCTGCTAACTTCTTTCCTCGCTGCCTTTTCCCAACATATCATTAAGCCAGGTATCCGTTTACATATGGTGTAGTGCATCGATATCGGTACCTTTGTTAGACGAGCGAGCGCTCTACCACCCCGCCACATAGTGGTGCTTCACACAGACCCCTGGTTGAGAGGTTCCAACTGAAAGCTACCTTGCACTGGTTTGTTTCTATCCGTGACTAGGCAAGAATGCCTGCCTCCATAAGTCGCGGAATCGTCTCTTCAATACAACATTCTATATATAGAACAGGGCATTCACGCGCTAAGCGGTTCGCGCGCTTGCCTCCCTCGGCAAAACAAGCCTGGTAGGTTTCACAGTTCCGACGGGGATCGGTCCCCCCAGCTGTAAAAGGGTATCCGACTGTCGAGATAGACAGAATAGCGATGACAAGAACTGTGCATTCCACAACATAAATAAATGAGGTCTTAGTAGAATAATCTGTCTTACACATCATCCCCGACAGCTGTCCGTGTTATGGTACTCGATCAATCGAAACTGCCAGCTCCCTGTGGGGCACATGTCTTCAACAAATATACGCTAGGCCCTTCTGTATCGTTTTGGTAGACATCCATTTTTGTTTCAGTTTGTGTGGTTTTAAGTTTAAACAGTAGATGGGTAGCCGTCCCCATACACAACTTTCCTTAGTCGCCTATCTGCGACACCTTTGGCAGACTTACTGTGATTTGTTCTCCATTCGGGCCCCGGCAACACTGTTGTGATGCTATTAAGAAAAAGAATCCATAAACTACCACTAAAGACTTAATGTCTATTGGTAGGGCCACAATGAGAATCTATAGACCAGAGGTCAATAAGGGAGGATTTATAGGCCTGGGGTTCACAAGGAGGATTTATAGGGCTGTCCATAAGGAGGATTTATAGGGCTGGGGTTCACAAGGGAGGATTTATAGGGCTGTCCATAAGGAGGATTTATAGGGCTGGGGTTCACAAGGAGGATTTATAGGGCTGTCCATAAGGAGGATTTATAGGGCTGGGGTTCACAAGGGAGGATTTATAGGGCTGTCCATAAGGAGGATTTATAGGCCTGGGGTTCACAAGGAGGATTTATAGGGCTGTCCATAAGGAGGATTTATAGGGCTGGGGTTCACAAGGGAGGATTTATAGGGCTGTCCATAAGGAGGATTTATAGGGCTGGGGTTCACAAGGAGGATTTATAGGGCTGTCCATAAGGAGGATTTATAGGGCTGGGGTTCACAAGGAGGATTTATAGGGCTGTCCATAAGGAGGATTTATAGGGCTGGGGTTCACAAGGGAGGATTTATAGGGCTGTCCATAAGGAGGATTTATAGGGCTGGGGTTCACAAGGAGGATTTATAGGGCTGTCCATAAGGAGGATTTATAGGGCTGGGGTTCACAAGGGAGGATTTATAGGGCTGGGGTTCACAAGGGAGGATTTATAGGGCTGGGGTTCACAAGGGAGGATTTATAGGGCTGGGGTTCACAAGGGAGGATTTATAGGGCTGGGGTTCACAAGGGAGGATTTATAGGGCTGGGGTTCACAAGGGAGGATTTATAGGGCTGGGGTTCACAAGGAGGATTTATAGGGCTGGAGTCCACAAGGGAGGATTTATAGGGCTTGGGTTCACAAGGGAGGATTTATAGGGCTGGGGTTCACAAGGGAGGATTTATAGGGCTGGGGTTCACAAGAAGGATTTATATGGCTGAGGTCCACAAGGGAGGATTTATAGGGCTGAGGTCCATAAGGGAGGATTTTTAGAGCTGAGGTCCATTAGGGAGGATTTATAGGGCTGAGGTCCACAAGGAGGATTTATAGGGCTGAGGTCCATAAGGGAGGATTTATAGGGCTGAGGTCCATAAGGGAGGATTTATAGAGCTGAGGTCCATTAGGGAGGATTTATAGGGCTGAGGTCCACAAGGAGGATTTATAGGGCTGAGGTCCATAAGGGAGGATTTATAGGGCTGAGGTCCACAAGGGAGAATTTATAGGGCTGATGTCCACAAGGTATGTCCAACAGGTTACCGTACCAACCTCACAAAAACTATGACCTGTCCAAGATACACAAGGGAGTCATATCGGGTTGCATTGGTTCGAGATACACAAGGGAGTCAGATCGGGTTGTATTGGTTCGAGATACACAAGGAAGTCAGATCGGGTTGCATTGGTTCGAGATACACAAGGGAATCAGATCGGGTTGCATTGGTTCGAGATACACAAGGGAATCAGATCGGGTTGCATTGGTTCGAGATACACAAGGGAATCAGATCGGGTTGCATTTGTTTGAGAAACACAAGGGAGTCAGATCGGGTTGCATTGGTTCAAGATACACAAGGGAGTCCGGCATGATTGCATTCTGTCACCATATCTATTTAACAACTACGCCGAAAACGTCATGAGAAATGTAAAAACAGACACAAATTATGCGGACTTCGACACATTTACAATCAGAGGAAACGAGATTTCGGAACAAAAAAAGTATGCAGACGATACAGTCCTGCGCTAAGTGCCTAGAACAACTAATTATTTCAATCAAGAAGCATAGTCAAAAACATTTGAATACACATAAAAAAAAACACAAAGAAACTAAGCATATGCCTAGCGATAAAACAGTACTCAAACCTACAACTGTTTTTGCAAGCGAGGACATTGAAAATATGCCCCCCCCCCCCCCCCCTTAAACACCTGGGTTTTATGTTAAACAACAATGGAGACTGTACTTAGGAGGTCAACAATGGAGACTGTACTTAGGAGGTCAACAATGGAGACTGTACTTAGGAGGTCAACAATGGAGACTGTACTTAGGAGGTCAACAATGGAGACTGTACTTAGGAGGTAAGAAGCCAATTGATTATGGCAACGCTACAGCTCAGAAATATGCAGAGTTTATGGCACAATACAAACGAATAACAAACTAAAAGTCCCGAGGACATACATTTTTCCTGTGACAATCTCGTCCTATTGGTGTGAGGCATAGACAATCACGCAGCAACCTGTAGCAACCAGTGCGGTAGAAGAATCCTGAAAATGTATAAATAATAATAATGTTCCCCTAGGCATCTAGGGCCCATTGCGTCGATCGGCCACGACCATGTCCAACTGATGAGGCTTGTAGCCCCTAGGGCCCATTGCGTCGATCGACCACTACCATGTCCAATGCTGAGGCTTGTAGCCAAACCTCGTTCCATGCCGAAGGAGAAACTGCCATCTTCCGGAGCTATCTGGAATGGGGGCGGCCCCTCCCACGCCTCCAGCCGACCGGTGGGCGACCGTTGTTACTCATAGCAGACTTGGACATGATCTGGTGAGCTGGAACTTCCGGGGCCAGTTGGACCACGTGATCAAACACAGACAGGCGGCGGTAGTGTCAAAGATGGAGGGAAGACTCGTCTTTGCAGACACCTGGACATTACAGAGGAGATCGAACCACCGGGTGGGATCAAGACGCTGAGCAGCGCATGAGCTGCAGCGGTCAGCGACCCATAGCTGACTGCTAGCGTCAGGGCCAGCGAACCAGAGCTGCCAAGACCCTTCTACACCTCCACGCGGTGATCCTGGATAACAGGCTGCAGCAGGGCAGACTGGCTAAGGAGAAGGGATCGAAGAGGGAATGCTAACCCGGTACTCAAAAAATGATTGCTGAAGTCGGATGTGTTGGACCGAAAGGTGCAAATATCGCAGTCAAGCTGTAAACTACGACACAACGCATTCCGTTCTCTGGACTACACTCTGCTGCTTAAGCCCTTTC
Organism: Ariolimax columbianus; assembly: GCA_036924085.1. Classification (NCBI taxonomy): domain Eukaryota; kingdom Metazoa; phylum Mollusca; class Gastropoda; order Stylommatophora; family Arionidae; genus Ariolimax; species Ariolimax columbianus. The sequence goes on from JAVGWX010000010.1 coordinate 5,701,077, forward strand.
AGGGTTTGGTAGTGGGAGATTGAGAACGAAAAGATGAAGAATCACCGGATACTGAGAATACGTCGCTTGTTGCCCATGTGAAAGGAATCGATTCTTGATGTGTCCTGTTTAAGTAGGGTCCAAGTCTCTGAACCATACAGAAGGACAGGAATCACACGCGTCTGATAACGCATTTTGGAGAGTCTATCAGTATTCCACAGGCGGTGAAGGTCATTCATAGAGGAAGCAGCAAGCACGATCCGCCTTAACATGCCAGGTGCACTGCGTCCATCGGATGAAAAAGAAATCCCCAGGTATGTGAATTCATTGGTGCACTCCACGATATGATCATGGACAACAATGCTGTGAGGACCAGTATCGGAGCCAAGGTTCCAAGTATTCGTCTTGGTCCAAGAAAAACTGGCTTATAAACAATGTTAAATTTCGATAACTGGACATTTTCGGCCACGATATTTTAAACGCCGTAAAGGACTGGATAGTGCAGTTCTGGAGAGCATTGTTTCTGGAAGACGAGGCAATGGACGACCAAGACGAATATGGATAAAAGATGTCAAGGAAACCATTAATCTGGCCCTGGAGCAGGCGAGATGGCTAACGGCTGACAGAGATTCCTGAAGGACTTGCTACATGATCACGACTAAACACCAAAGATTTTTAGTCTAGAAAGATTCTAAGACCTGGCAAGTAAAACAACAATGGAAGGTTTATATGAATTTAGCTGAACAACAAGAAGCTTTCAAAGTTAAGAAAGTTACTCATGCTAGATTTGTATGTGAGAGAGAATTGATATAGTTGAGAATTACTCTTGCTAGATTTGTATGTGAGAGAGAATTGATATAGTTGAGAATTACTCTTGCTAGATTTGTATGTGAGAGAGAATTGATATAGTTGAGTATTACTCTTGCTAGATTTGTATGTGAGAGAGAATTGATATAGTTGAGTATTACTCTTGCTAGATTTGTATGTGAGAGAGAATTGATATAGTTGAGTATTACTCTTGCTAGATTTGTATGTGAGAGAGAATTGATATAGTTGAGTATTACTCTTGCTAGATTTGTATGTGAGAGAGAATTGATATAGTTGAGTATTACTCTTGCTAGACTTGTATGTGAGAGAGAATTGATATAGTTGAGTATTACTCTTGCTAGATTTGTATGTGAGAGAGAATTGATATAGTTGAGTATTACTCTTGCTAGATTTGTATGTGAGAGAGAATTGATATAGTTGAGAATTACTCTTGCTAGATTTGTATGGGAGAATTGATATAGTTGAGAATTACTCTTGCTAGATTTGTATGTGAGAGAGAGAGAGTTGATATAGTTGAGTATTACTCTTGCTAGATTTGTATGTGAGAGTTGATATAGTTGAGAATTACTCTTGCTAGATTTGTATGTGAGAGAGAGAGAGTTGATATAGTTGAGTATTACTCTTGCTAGATTTGTATGTGAGAGTTGATATAGTTGAGTATTACTCTTGCTAGATTTGTATGTGTGAGAGAGAGAGAGAGAGAGAGAGAGAGAGAGAGAGAGAGAGAGAGAGATAGATAGATAGATAGAGAGAGAGAGAGAGAGAGTTGATACAGTTGATTATTACTCTTGCTAGATGTGTATGTGAGAGTTGATATAGTTGAGTATTACTCTTGCTAGATTTGTATGTGAGAGTTGATATAGTTGAGTATTACTCTTGCTAGATTTGAATGGGAGAGCGGGTTGTCATGTGGTGTGTCAATTGAATGTGACTTCCCTCCCAGGATGCCATCACCTTGTCGAGGTGGGGGTGGAGGGTTGCGTGCCTCAGTGAGCTATGTCGGTGGGAACGTATGTTCCCACGACACTACGTATCTCATTCAAGGATTATCAAGGTCCCGGACTATACAGAGAGACACCATAAGGCACCCGCATAGAGAAAGACATATTTCTCCCACCATTGGCACACGGATACATCTGCCACTCAAACACAGAGCGCGGCAACGGAACGCTGAATGCATATACAACAAAAAGGAAGCGTTGTTCAGAAGACTATTTGCAGAAGAAATACACATTGCCCGCATCCAGGAAACACACCTTAATCCAAAATACAGATTTTGCATCAGAGGATATCAAACCCACAGACTGGATAGGGATGGGTATAAGGAGGGTTGTGCTTATCCTCTCCAAAATATCAATCCCTTCAAAGATGATCTCGGTGGAAACAAACGGAGAAACCTAAACAATAGGGGTGGACATAACATTATCGAATCAGACAGTTAAAACGGCAAAGGCCGCCGTCCATCGTAGACTATGATGACATAATTTATTTTGCTATTTTTTTTAATAAGGATTAAATGCGCTACTTTTTATCCTCACTCTCTCGTCTCGAGCCGCCCGACCCCAGTGGCAAGGCAAAGACAAGACGACTAGGGGGCGACTGCGAGATGCAGAGGACTCCGCATCAAGCACCCGTGAAAGAGACGGCGGAGTCCGGAGTCAAACCCACACACCCTGATCACGAGGCCGACGGCTTATACCACTACGCCAGGGAATCAGACATTTAGAATTTATAATACATACTGCCCGCGAACAAAAAAATCTGACCATATAAGCCATGAATATTATGGACCTGGCAACCATAGTGGTAGGAGACTTCAACAGCCAGTCTGAGAGTTGGAGTTACGCACAGACCAACGCCAGGGGACACGAACAAGAGGAAAGGAAGGTTGACAACAACCTCTATCTGACCAACCTCCCAGATGCCCCTCCCACGTTCTATTCAAGGCGATGGATCTCATCACCACCTGATCTTGCATTCATCATCGGCGACCTCGGCCAACAATCTAAAAGAACAGTACTCGCACCTCTTGCAGAAAGCGACCACAGACCCATCAAACCACAGACCTGGGAAACATTCCATCAGACCACAGACCCATCAAACTTATAATAAACCTGGGAAACATTCCATCAGACCACAAGCCATTGCCCAGGTGGAACTATAAGAGAGCAGACTGGCAGAAGTTTGCCACAAGTACAAATCTTTACTGCCAGTCCGTTAACACTCATCACAAGAAAGTAGACAAGATGGTGGACAAATTCAATCAGTGTCTTCTAAAGGCAGCAGCGGAGAACATCCCAAGAGGCGCCAGAAGAAATTACAAACCGTATTGGTCACATGAAGTGCAACAGATGGAACTTCAACTAAAAGAGGCAAGAGAAAGAGCGGAAACTGGCCAAAATCAAGAAAGCAACATCGCACTCAAGGCAGCTGCTGCAGGATGTTGGAAAACAGTCAACCAAGCATGCAGGAAAAGAGAAACAACTTCATATCAAAACAAAAGAACTTGCAAGAGCAGACCAAATCATAAGCCAAGCAGTGTTTGAGATCTAAAACAAACATCCCAAATACCACTATGGAAAAAATAACACAGCGATAAAGATCTCGAGCAATGTATGTTCTCCTTGACACAGATCTCAGCAGAACACCAAAGGTTGGTCATACAGTGAATCCCATCCCACTGCAATATTGAAGACAATGAAGCTGCAGACAAACTAGCAAAGTGTGGAGGAGTATCCCCACAATCAGACCAGAGTATCACATATAATGTGGCCAAGACCATAATTAAAGCCAACTTCAGGGTAAAATGGGCTGATCAACACCCCGACTTCCTAAAAGAAGACAGCTACTATAACTTAACTAGAGAAGAGCAAGTCATCATCTTCATACTGAGAACTGGGCATAACAGACTCAAGAGTCATCTTTACAACAAAATGAGGATTGGGACAGATGACAAGTGTCCATGTGGGGAGCATATCATGACTGTGGAACACATCCTACAAAGCTACATGCTCACACAGGAAAAGAGAGAACAATGCTGGCCTCGCCAGACAAATATGAGACAAAAGCTGTATGGAGATAAAACAGCCTTACAAACAACGGTGTCCTTTGTAAGAGAAACCCGGCCCTTGATCTGAGGATGTAAGAGAAACCCGGCCCTTGATCTGAGGATGTAAGAGAAACCGGGACCTTGATCTGAGGATGTAAGAGAAACCGGGACCTTAATCTGAGGATGCAAGAGAAACCGGGACCTTGATCTGAGGATGTAAGAGAAACCGGGACCTTGATCTGAGGATGTAAGAGAAACCTGGACCTTGATCTGAGGATGTAAGAGAAACCGGGACCTTAATCTGAGGATGTAAGAGAAACCGGGACCTTTATCTGAGGATGTAAGAGAAACCGAGACCTTGATCTGAGGATGTAAGAGAAACCGGGACCGTGACCTTGACCTGAGGATGTAAGAGAAACCGGGACGTTGATCTGAGGATGAACGAAGAAGAATGCCCACTTAATCACCCCTCCACCCCATGCCCACCTTAGCATACCTATTCTCCCCTCCATTTTTTCCTTGTCTCGTGGATATCTTCTATTGGCAGCTCCCTTTGAGAACCTTTCAAGGTTAAGGTAGTCCACTTGAAGACATTGCTGTCGGGGATGAAGTGTTAGGGAGTTTACTGGGGCTTGTGTTAGGTGTGGTGGACATTTCCATTGAATCGATCGATGTCTGTCACCCCTCTCAGTGCTTGGATCATTGACCACATCCTGCCACCATATCTGGTTCTCTTTCTGTCTCTCTTCAGCTGTAATCATGTCATCTTCGCTATCACATTCTAGTCTCCATATGTGTGTGGGTCTACCTATCTTTCTCTTCCCTTGAAGATTCCATGTGCGAGCCTGTCTAGCTATGTTGTTTCGTACCTTCCTCATAGTATGCCCTATCCAGCCGTATTTTCTTCACTTCATTTGTTGTTCGAGTAACTGCTGTTGGTTCTTTCCACATACCTTCTTACCCATTATCCTTAATAGACATCTGTTAATGAAGGAACTGGAGTCTGTGTTGTCTCAATGTTTCGGCCCCATACAACACCACATACTTGAGACTGAATACTCTGCCTTTGGTGTGAATGTTTAGTTCTCTTGGTCACCATTTGGTGTTTAGTGCCAGGAATGGCATTCCATCTGCAGCTGTACCCCCTGACGTGTCACCATATGGTGTTTAGTGCCAGGAATGGCATTCCATCTGCAGCTGTACCCCCTGACGTGTCAACTCTACTGCCTAAATAGATAAATACACGCACCTCTTCGAACCGTTCTCCACCCAGCATGATTGCTTAACATTGTTGAATATAATTAGCTAGATTTTCTTCATGTTGGTACTCAGTCCCAATTTGGCTGATTGTTCTGTCCCAGTCACGTTTCTCTAGCACTTAGCTATGCATGTGTAACAAGGCCAGTTCGCTCCCCTTCATCACTGGTTTGCCATTCCCTAGAGGTAAGCCAAGACACCAACTTACAGCTTGAGCGTGTCAATATAAGGGACCGAAGTTCGGTAACTTTACACTGACAAGCGAGCCCTCTACCACCTTGACCTGATACTAACAGAAGACGCTACCACAGGTAACTACACCTCTCACAAGTTGAGACCCACCAACGAACTCTCACACACTTCCTCCTCAACACTAGCATCTGTTAAAGAACTCCCTCCATCTTGCTGACGCGATTACAATCTAAAATTAGAAAGAATTTGCCCAATGGCATACATGGTAACTGTGTCTGGCTCCAGTGAGTGCTATTCAAGGGTCATGGAACGAGAGCGAGCGAAGCTGTGGAGGGGAAGATGTCTACAAGGTTGTTTCTTGTTCCTGGCTGGGTGGGTGAGAAGTATTTTCTTTTTTTTTTACCTTTGAACAAAACCGAAATAATGAATGGTTGTTGTTAGAGACTACTCGCGTGTTGGTGTTTATCGGGTAGTTGGTTACAGTGGCTCTTCTTATATTCTGAGATGGGAAAAAAGTCGAGTGTCATCAGAGTCAGGTAATACATACTGACCAAGGACTCCCCTCTCCAATTACGTCACTTGAAACATACTGAATGAGACCACGTCACACCACGTGAAACATTTTGACTGAGACCACGTCACTTGAAATATACTGAATGAGACCACTACCTCACGCTACGTTAAAGATACTGAATGAGACCACGTCACGCCACATGAAACACTGGATGAGACCACTACTTCACGCCACGTTAAACATATTGACTGAGACCACTACCTCACGTCACACATGCTGACAGACCACTACCTCACGTCACATATGCTGACTGAGACAACTACCTCACGTCACACATACTGACTGAGACAACTACCTCACGTCACACATACTGACTGAGACCACTACCTCACGTCACACATACTGACTGAGACAACTACCTCACGTCACACATGCTGACTGAGACAACTACCTCACGTCACACATACTGACAGACAACTACCTCACGTCACACATACTGACTGAGACCACTTCCTAGCGTCATAAATGCTCAGACAACTACCTCACGTCACACATACTGACTGAGACCATTTCCTCGCGTCATAAATGCTCAGACAACTACCTCACGTCATACATACTGACTGAGACCATTTCCTCGCGTCATAAATGCTCAGACAACTACCTCACGTCACACATGCTCAGACAACTACCTCACGTCACATATACTGACTGAGACCATTTCCTCGCGTCATAAATGCTCAGACAACTACCTCACGTCACACATGCTCAGACAACTACCTCACGTCACACATACTGACTGAGACCATTTCCTCGCGTCATAAATGCTCAGACAACTACCTCACGTCACACATGCTCAGATAACTACCTCACGTCACACATGCTCAGACAACTACCTCACGTCACATATACTGACTGAGACCATTTCCTCGCGTCATAAATGCTCAGACAACTACCTCACGTCACACATGCTCAGACAACTACCTCACGTCACACATACTCAGACAACTACCTCACGTCACACATGCTCAGACAACTACCACACGTCACACATGCTCAGATAACTACCTCACGTCACACATGCTCAGACAACTACCTCACGTCACATATACTGACTGAGACCATTTCCTCGCGTCATAAATGCTCAGACAACTACCTCACGCCACACATGCTCAGACAACTACCTCACGTCACACATGCCCAGACAACTACCTCACGTCACATATACTGACTGAGACCATTTCCTCGCGTCATAAATGCTCAGACAACTACCTCACGCCACACATGCTCAGACAACTACCTCACGTCACACATGCTCAGACAACTACCTCACGTCACATATACTGACTGAGACCATTTCCTCGCGTCATAAATGCTCAGACAACTACCTCACGTCACACATGCTCAGACAACTACCTCACGTCACACATACTGACTGAGACCATTTCCTCGCGTCATAAATGCTCAGACAACTACCTCACGTCACACATGCTCAGATAACTACCTCACGTCACACATGCTCAGACAACTACCTCACGTCACATATACTGACTGAGACCATTTCCTCGCGTCATAAATGCTCAGACAACTACCTCACGTCACACATGCTCAGACAACTACCTCACGTCACACATGCTCAGACAACTACCTCACGTCACACATGCTCAGACAACTACCACACGTCACACATGCTCAGATAACTACCTCACGTCACACATGCTCAGACAACTACCTCACGTCACATATACTGACTGAGACCATTTCCTCGCGTCATAAATGCTCAGACAACTACCTCACGCCACACATGCTCAGACAACTACCTCACGTCACACATGCTCAGACAACTACCTCACGTCACACATGCTCAGACAACTACCTCACGTCACATATACTGACTGAGACCATTTCCTCGCGTCATAAATGCTCAGACAACTACCTCACGTCACACATGCTCAGACAACTACCTCACGTCACACATGCTCAGACAACTACCTCACGTCACACATGCTCAGACAACTACCACACGTCACACATGCTCAGACAACTACCTCACGACACAAATGCTGACTGAGACCTCATGCATACGTCGTGCTCATGCACAGGATGTGATACTGCATCCTGGCCGACGACGTGGGGAGCAACACTGTGATGCCCAGTGATATGAGCCTGTTTAGCAGCTACGTATTGCACTACCACCAGAATTAAACATGTCCACATTCTTCAGTATGTCGCGGAACATAAGAGTCCCTGTAATCTGCCAGCAGAGAAACATCAACAAGAGTGAAGAATTCAGCAGTTTCTAACAACATAAAAGGAAGTTTGTCTGGAATTGATGACCACAGAAACAATAAGCAGGTCTTTCTCTATGGATATCGGACATCAGTCACCCTTTCCTTCCATCACAAGTTCAGTGGCCCAATCCAATCTGAAACCCAGCTTAGGAAGATGGTTGCGGGCCGAAGGAAGCGCTAAGTGTTAGCTGCCGTGGGCCCAACCCTTAGCTAAGTAGGTGATTACGGATCAAGTGCCGCCGGGTTAACAGAATGGTTTTGGCTGAAAGCAGTTACGTAGTGGTCGCGGGCCAAACACAAAGTTACGAGAATGGATGTGGATTGAATGCAGAATTAGGTCCAGCCACATTGACTACCGTGTCGCTTCACTCGAGCAGATCTTCAATGGCACATTGGCGTGGCAGGTTTGGGCATGTCACGGGGTGTTCTTGGACCAGACAAAATATAACAATACTATCATTAAGATAATTTTGTTCCATTTATAAAGCCCACAGCGGGATGTATATTTGACGAGTAAAGGCATTTACCCATGCAGCCATAACAGTTTTATTTTACGTCCAACAGAAATAAACATGTGCCTACAGAAGTTTTGAAAATGCATCTGTAGCTACAGAACAATGGTGGCTGTGAGAGAAGAGAGGGATGTCCATCTGTAGCTACAGAACAATGGTGGCTGTGAAAGAGGAGAGGGATGTCCATCTGTAGCTACAGAACAGAACAATGGTGGTTGTGAGAGAGGAGAGGGATGTCCATCTGTAGCTACAGAACAATGGTGGTTGTGAGAGAGGAGAGGGATGTCCATCTGTAGCTACAGAACAATGGTGGCTGTGAGAGAGGAGAGGGATGTCCATCTGTAGCTACAGAACAGAACAATGGTGGCTGTGAGAGAAGAGAGGGATGTCCATCTGTAGCTACAGAACAATGGTGGTTGTGAGAGAGGAGAGGGATGTCCATCTGTAGCTACATAACAGAACAATGGTGGTTGTGAGAGAGGAGAGGGATGTCCATCTGTAGCTACAGAACAATGGTGGTTGTGAGAGAGGAGAGGGATGTCCATGTGTAGCTACAGAACAATGGTGGTTGTGAGAGAGGAGAGGGATGTCCATCTGTAGCTACAGAACAATGGTGGTTGTGAGAGAGGAGAGGGATGTCCATGTGTAGCTACAGAACAATGGTGGTTGTGAGAGAGGAGAGGGATGTCCATCTGTAGCTACAGAACAATGGTGGTTGTGAGAGAGGAGAGGGATGTCCATCTGTAGCTACAGAACAATGGTGGTTGTGAGAGAGGAGAGGGATGTCCATCTGTAGCTACAGAACAATGGTGGTTGTGAGAGAGGAGAGGGATGTCCATCTGTAGCTACAGAACAATGGTGGTTGTGAGAGAGGAGAGGGATGTCCATCTGTAGCTACAGAACAATGGTGGTTGTGAGAGAAGAGAGAAAAGATCAGATAACCATGGGAAAGCAGCCACAAAACAGGTGGTAAAAGCAGTGAGGGAAAGGAGATGGCTACCGCCTTCATATAGCCGAACCTTTGAAATGTGAGATCGCTAACAACTCACACCCGTACGACAGTAATGCTATGAGTTACTTTACTTTTACAGCCATCTATCCTCCGAACATCTGCACTTGCCCTGCGTTTTCCTGCCTGGAATACACTACACCAGTTTGGAAATAGTTCACACATGTTGATACTGCCTTTAATGAGACAGCCTGGAGAGTGGGTGGGTGCCTAAAACTGACCCCAATTGAACAGAATATACCCCTTGCTCGTTGAAGCACTCATATGAGCCCAATATGTGTTGCAGAAATTGAGAAAGACAAACTGACCAATGATCCAAAACACCTAATGTACCAACACCAACTGCAGAAAGTGAGACTACAGTTTAGACTGGGTTTACTACTGCATACACAACCTCACAAGGAAGTTCTGGAGAGCGATGCATTGAGAATTGATGCGACAAACAACAGACCACATGGATAAAGCTGCAGAAGGAGGATACACCCAGAGCACACCTACCAAATCGTATATGGAGAACCTCAAATAAAATTCAGTCTGGGGTGATCCAATGCAGGAAAGACAAGCTGAGGTGGGGATTGAGTGATGATGAGATGGGGATTCAGCAACGATGAGATGGGGATTCAGTGACGATGAGATGGGGATTCAGCGACGATGAGATGGGGATTCAGCAACGATGAGATGGGGATTCAGTGACAATGAGATGGGGATTCAGCGACGATGAGATGGGGATTCAGCGACGATGAGATGGGGATTCAGCGACAATGAGATGGGGATTCAGCGACGATGAGATGGGGATTCAGCAACGATGATATGGGGATTCAGCAACGATGAGATGGGGATTCAGCAACGATGAGATGGGGATTCAGCAACGATGAGATGGGAATTCAGTGACAATGAGATGGGGATTCAGCGACGATGAGATGGGGATTCAGCAACGATGAGATGGGGATTCAGCAACGATGAGATGGGGATTCAGTGACAATGAGATGGGGATTCAGCAACGATGAGATGGGGATTCAGCAACGATGAGATGGGGATTCAGTGACAATGAGATGGGGATTCAGCAACGATGAGATGGGGATTCAGCAATGATGAGATGGGGATTCAGCGACGATGAGATGGGGATTCAGCGACGATGAGATGGGGATTCAGCGACGATGATACTTTCAAATGTGGACGACTCACATGTATGATGGAATATCTGCTCAAGGAAAACCACATGGAAAGTAAGTATTTGATACAGGCCCCACAACAGGGATTCTGTAACAGTCCTGGTCAATAGAGACCCTTTATGGCAGTACTCTGATTTGACATGACACTGTAACTATCTATCTATGGCATACCGCTTGCGCCTTGAGTTCTGCTCTAAAACCAAACATCACTTTTACAAATCACTTTCCTTTATTTATAAACATCAAATAATTTTCATAAAACAATTAATCATAAATACGTGAAACATTTAGCAGTATTTGGTCTCTTCATAATCCACATTTGTTATTCCCTGAAACTATCCTATCCAGGATAATGCTCCTTTAGTCTGACAAATAAGATCTTGTTGTTAGTACCTAACTTCTAGTCTGACAAATAAGATCATTTTGTTAGTACCTAACTTCTAGTCTGATAAATAAGATCATTTTGTTAGTACCTAACTTCTAGTCTGATAAATAAGATCATTTTGTTAGTACCTAACTTCTAGTCTGACAAATAAGATCATTTTGTTAGTACCTAACTTCTAGTCTGATAAATAAGATCATTTTGTTAGTACCTAACTTCTAGTCTGACAAATAAGATCATTTTGTTAGTACCTAACTTCTATCTATTGAAATGTCTGTAGAATAACAAAATATACCAGTACCTTCTCCTGTCTCTGTCATAACAAGATTGTTAGTTCAGGCTGAATTTGCTGAAATCTTCAAAGATGTGTATGCAAATTAGCCAAATCTGCTCTCATCTATTCTTGGACTGCTCTCAACATCTGGAGTGTCTAACATCAGGAAACTGCTCTAGAAGGTCAAGTACACACAGGCTAGCTATATCTGTTAGGGCATAGCTCTAGAATATATCAAGTATACACTGGCTGGATCTGTTAGGACATAGCTCTAGGATATGTCAAGTATACACTGGCTGGATCTGTTAGGACATAGCTCTAGGATATGTCAAGTATACACTGGCTGGATCTGTTAGGACATAGCTCTAGGATATGTCAAGTATACACTGGCTGGATCTGTTAGGACATAGCTCTAGGATATGTCAAGTATACACTGGCTGGATCTGTTAGGACATAGCTCTAGGATATGTCAAGTATACACTGGCTGGATCTGTTAGGACATAGCTCTAGGATATGTCAAGTATACACTGGCTGGATCTGTTAGGACATAGCTCTAGGATATGTCAAGTATACACTGGCTGGATCTGTTAGGACATAGCTCTAGGATATGTCAAGTATACACTGGCTGGATCTGTTAGGACATAGCTCTAGGATATGTCAAGTATACACTGGCTGGATCTGTTAGGACATAGCTCTAGGATATGTCAAGTATACACTGGCTGGATCTGTTAGACATAGCTCTAGGATATGTCAAGTATACACTGGCTGGATCTGTTAGACATAGCTCTAGGATATGTCAAGTATACACTGGCTGGATCTGTTAGGACATAGCTCTAGGATATGTCAAGTATACACTGGCTGGATCTGTTAGGACATAGCTCTAGGATATGTCAAGTATACACTGGCTGGATCTGTTAGGACATAGCTCTAGGATATGTCAAGTATACACTGGCTGGATCTGTTAGGACATAGCTCTAGGATATGTCAAGTATACACTGGCTGGATCTGTTAGACATAGCTCTAGGATATGTCAAGTATACACTGGCTGGATCTGTTAGACATAGCTCTAGGATATGTCAAGTATACACTGGCTGGATCTGTTAGGACATAGCTCTAGGATATGTCAAGTATACACTGGCTGGATCTGTTAGACATAGCTCTAGGATATGTCAAGTATACACTGGCTGGATCTGTTAGACATAGCTCTAGGATATGTCAAGTATACACTGGCTGGATCTGTTAGGACATAGCTCTAGGATATGTCAAGTATACACTGGCTGGATCTGTTAGACATAGCTCTAGGATATGTCAAGTATACTGGCTGCACCTCTCTCTCTGACATGCTCTGCATTTCTTACTCTGTACATCTGAGTCCATTGACTGAACCTTCTCTCCGTCTCTCTCTCTCTCACTCCTTTTTCTGTATTGAATCGCAAGCAAAAGTATGCACTTTTCAAACACAGAGTATTTCCAGTTATCAGATCTCAACTCTTGTGAACACTTGGGACTCCTGAGACCAAAGTCTTTCTCGCTCTGTCTTCTCATTAAATACACACAAGTGCTTTGATTCCTATTTGTCTGTCTCTGCCCCTACATTTTGGTATCCGCCAATCAATTCCTCAATGTCCCTTGTTTCGGTTCTATATTTCCAGAAACTAAAAACTTGCCCACTTGTTTGCATTTTGGTTAAACAATTGTAACAGAGCTTTACCAATACATTCTATCTCTTGTACTTGTTGAACAATTGTAACACAACGACCTAAACATTCTATCTCTTGTACTTGTTAAACAATTGTAACACAACGACCTAAACATTCTTTCTCTTGTACTTGTTAAACAATTGTAACACAACGACCTAAACATTCTATCTCTTGTACTTGTTAAACAATTGTAACACAACGACCTAAACATTCTATCTCTTGTACTTGTTAAACAATTGTAACACAACGACCTAAACATTCTATCTCTTGTACTTGTTAAACAATTGTAACACAATGACCTAAACATTCTATCTCTTGTACTTGTTATACAATTGTAATACAACTTGACTAATGCATGACAGTACATTCTCTCTTTTGCACTACTTTCCACTAGTAAAATCAGTACATATCCTCTTACCATCTGCTGTCCAAACGCCATTTTCTACTCTTATTCCCTTGTAATCAAGAATACTCAAGTTTCTAATTGAATCCCTCATCTGTAGAAATCTGAAACTCTTCCTATAGTTGGATCTCAATTCCTCTATCATTAAAATGTTACCTATACATTTGTTTGTTTTAATCTTGTTCCGCAACTTAACTGATTCATGTAGCATTTACTCATGCTGAGGTAAGTCGCCATTCTATGTTAGTTAATTGTAACACCTCTTACACATTGAAGGCATCTCAGTGAGGATGCCAGGTGCACAAATAAATACAGTCTTGATATTATTTAGTATGCCTGTATGGAAGAAGTCTTTGGACAGGTACAAAGAAAGAATGGGACTGTCACAAAACAAACTGAAGTAAAGAGGAACATCAAGATTTAAAACAAAAATCCTTCCTAACAAATTTACAAACTGAAATCAAAGTTTGGCAAATAACAAGGAAATAAAAATTGCATCCACACCTATAAACAAAAAATAATTTTAAAATCAAATTTGTATTAATGGCATAACATTTTGAAACATACACCCAAGTACACAAATAAATATGCAGAAATCAAAATAAAGGCAAATAAAAGAGCATACCCAGAATAGTTGTGTATACCTCCCCCCCCCCCCAGGAATAATTCCGCAAAACCAAGCTCAACATCTCTTGTCACCCCTAATCCAAATAATGGAATAAGTCATTCTAAATTTTAAAATCCTATTGTTATCTTTGACACTTAACTGCCCACTTGTGGCACTAGACGATTTAGTGAAGTGTGCAATCTTCATTCCTGAGCCATCTGTTTTGCCACTGGTATTTTAAATCAATGCCTCTGAAGCATTTTTTTAGCACCATCAAGCCATGATTTTCTTGTTTTGAAGACCACCCTACTGTCTGACATGAAAGGTCTGTGTGACATGCAGGTATTCTTGTGACATGACTAAACCTTTGGCTTCTCTGTCTATACACGACATTCTGTCTCTTGTAGTTACCTTGACCACCTTTCACTAACATCTCGTCACATATTGTGTGATCTATTGTTCTTGTCATATGTCAAACAATTGACTTCTTTGTCTGCCTACGAATGCCATGCATTGTTTCCCTTTCTGTTAGATTTCTTCATGTCTTTATATCTCCACAAATAACTAAAAACTGTCAATACCTCATCACAAAATGGAATGAAATTGAAAAACAAAAACAAATCAAGCGACATGATCCAACTATGTCCGGAATTGAAACTTTCCAGCTCGGGTTATATACTTCACACCTTTGAATGGCTTGTACTTCTGCAGGGAAAAGAAAATATTAGAAATGAATGTAGACAGAAACACAACAGAATCAACAGTCAAAGTAGCGGACAATATTAGTCATGGTTAAAGGTTCAAGATGAATTCCGACATTTGTGAGGTAAAATGCTCACATTTATTTTTAAAACTTACATTTGCCAGCTACATGTAGGAAATTGCTTTTCACAGATAAAGATTTAAAGTAAATGAGAAAACTAACATTTAAAAAGTACAATTTTAAAATGAAAATGTAGATTTGTGAAGTAAAGTTATAAAAGAAAACTTAAAAGTGAAGATTTAAGGTAAAAAAAAGCAACTTAAATTTGGTGTATTAAGGTTTATAGTAGACAAAAAACTTTACATTTGGCAGGTAAAGATTAGAAACTTACATTTGTGAAATGATGAAAAACTTACATTTGTGGGCTAAAGTTTACAGACAGACTTATATTTACGGGCTAAATTTACAAACATATTTATGGGCTAAAGTTTACAAACATGCTTATATTTATGGGATAAAGTTTACAAACAGGTTTATATTTATGGGCTAAAGTTTACAAACAGGCTTATATTTATGTGCTAAAGTTTACAAACATATTTATGGGCTAAAGTTTACAAACTTTTATTTGTGAGTCAAAGATGAACATTTACATTTGGTAGACAAAGATTGAATTTGTAAAATACCCCAACATAAAAAGAAACATTTGTGAGTTAAAGATAAAAATTCAAATTTTGTTGGCAAATATTGAATTTAAAAACTATCACTGGTGAGTTAAAGATTAAAACTTTCATTTGGTAAGTAAAGATTTAAAACTTGGTGAGCTGAAAATGGAAATCTCACATTTATGGGCCAAAGTTGACGAACTTATATTTATGACTACAGATAACAAACTTACACCTGTGTCAAAGATAATATTTACATTTATGAGTTACAGATGAAAACTTAATTTGGTAGGCAAAGATTGATTTTTATAAAATGATCAAAAAAAAACTACAACTGAAATTTGTAAGATTTACTGATAAATACCTTCTGACACATGTCATGTCAGTTATACAGCTCAGGAGAGAAAGACTATTCTAATCTACTGCTAGTATTTGGTTGATGGTGTGTTCTTTGTCACAGATCTGAGTTTGTTATCTCTGACTATGAAACATATAATAGGGACATCTGTTGGAGTGTTCTTTGTCACAGATCTGAGTTTGTTATCTGACTATGAAGCATACAATAGAGACATGTTGGTGTGTTCTTTGTCACAGATCTGAGTTTGTTATCTGACTATGAAGCATGCATACAATAGAGACATCTGTTGGTGTGTTCTTTGTCACAGATCTGAGTTTATTATCTGACTATGAAGCATACAATAGGGACATCTGTTGGTGTGTTCTTTGTCACAGATCTGAGTTTATTATCTGACTATGAAGCATACAATAGGGACATCTCTTGGTGTGTTCTTTGTCACAGATCTGAGTTTATTATCTGACTATGAAGCATACAATAGGGACATCTGTTGGTGTGTTCTTTGTCACAGATCTGAGTTTGTTATCTGACTATGAAGCATACAATAGAGACAATTGTTGGTGTGTTCTTTGTCACAGATCTGAGTTTGTAATCTGACTATGAAGCATGCATACAATAGAGACATCTGTTGGTGAATGTCTGCAATCTGGATATGATTCTCTCAATTACATCTGATAAAGACAAATATGTTGTTATTTTGTCATGAGTGCCACGTTGGACCGAGAGTGTCGCTTAGCCCTTCTCATTGGTGGGCGGCTGATGCTGAAGGTTGTAGAGCAACTAGAACCCCAC
The DNA here is from genome assembly GCA_036924085.1 of Ariolimax columbianus. Lineage (NCBI taxonomy): Eukaryota > Metazoa > Mollusca > Gastropoda > Stylommatophora > Arionidae > Ariolimax > Ariolimax columbianus. Next base: position 5,717,755 of record JAVGWX010000010.1, read on the forward strand.
TGTTTGTGTCTATGTAATTCTGTGCTGCATGCATAACACATGCCTGGGCAATCTGTATTTTCTTAACAATGCAGTATGCACCTAGTTTATCCCTACAAAATTATTCAAATGAGAATTTAGTCACCTCAGAAAAATTTATGAAGCAAAAAAATTGCTAAGCAACTAATAAATAAGGAAACAAACTTTTCTGCAAAATATGTTCACAAAAATGTTTATAGGGAAAAAATGTACCTACAATTTGCAACATATTAATTTTTTTGCATCGCCACGCATGGAACGTGTGGGCAAACAGCACAGACAGCCTAACATATACTGCAAGACTTATATGCTTAGCCCAACTGTGCCCCTATACACAGCTGCTTGGAAACCTTGAAGAACTCGCACTGCACAACCTTTACCCAGAGAACTGGGCTTCCCGTGTAGATGTAATAGAACGGACGAGCTGAATGAGAACAAGGAAAACGGACAAAAAAAACACCCAACAAAGTTTGCCCATCCCAAACATTGACACAAAATATTTCTGTAAAAATGGGCATTAAGCACTAAATATTTACCTAACAAATTGTTCTACAAAAACAAAAATGGCAAAAACATTTGAAAAACAAATACAATTCTGCAAAAAGTTTTCAGGCAAAAAAAATGGCAAAAATGATAATTATAGAAATTAACAATGTAACAAATAAGAGGATTGAAAGGTCAAAAACTATATTAAATTAAGCAAACTGTTTCAGGAGGGGAAAAAAAATGGATTTTAAAATGTCTTACAGAAAGAAAATTGTGCCATGAATTAAATTTCTTACAGCAAAATATATGCAAAAAACATTTGACAAAGGAATGAAATAAGAAGATTTGTGAGTAGGAAGCAAGAAACTGTTTCCCTTTATGTTACCGGGCGTCACAGCTTCTTTTAAGGGGGGCCTCATAGTATTAAAAGACTACATCTTATGTTAGAAAACTCAACACCCGATAGTAGAAAACTCAACATGACATGATAGAAAACTCAACATGACATGGTAGAAAACTCAACACCCGATAGTAGAAAACTCAACACCCCGTGGTAGAAAACTCAACATGACATGGTAGAAAACTCAACACCCCATATGGTAGAAAACTTAACATGAAATGGTAGAAGACTCAACACACCATGGTAAAAGACTCAACACTCTATGGTAGAAAACTCACCATGCCATGCTTGAAAACTCAACATGCCATGGTGAAAAACTCAACATGCCATGCTTGAAAACACAACAGGCCATGGTAGAATACTCAATACCCCAAGGTTGATAACTCAACATGACATAAAACTCAACATGTCATGCTAGAAAACTCAACATGTCATGGTAGAAAACTCAACTCACCCCATGGTAGAAAACTCAACATGTCATGGTAGAAAACTCAACACGCCCCATGCTAGAAAACTCAACATGTCATGGTAGAAAACTACACACCCCATGATAGAAAACTCAACATGTCATGGTAGAAAACTACACACCCCATGATAGAAAACTCAACACACCATGCTAGAAAACTCAACATGTCATAAGTTATTGCCCATTGCAAGCGATGACGGCCACAACACCAGATGGTTTTGTCTTAATAATGTGATGTGCGCTGTATGAGGATTATAGTGAGGAAGAAGCTGCGCTGGTCATCAATCTCACTTTTCCCAAGTCACCTTGGATCAGTGGCAAGACTATTGGTCGAGATGACCGGAGGTAACTCGGGATGCAGGGGTTGCTTGAAATCTGCAGGATTCGATCGCCTACCGTTTCCGTTCATCACCGTGAGAGGTGAGTGCCTTAACTTCTTGACTACAGCGACCCCCCCATTGTAGAAAACTCAACACTCTATGGTAGAAAACTGAACACCCCATGGCTGTAAACTCAACAGGCCATGATAGAAAACTCAACAGACCATGGTAGAATACTCAACAGGCCATGGTAGAATACTCAACGGGCCATGGTAGAATACTCAACATGCCATGGTATAATACTCAACAGGCCATGGTAGAATCCTCAACAGGCCATGGTAGAATCCTCAACAGGTCATGATAGAAAACTCAACACCCCATTGTAGAAAAATCAACACCCCATTGTAGAAAACTGAACACCCCATTGTAGAAAACTCAACACTCTTTGGTAGAAGAAGAGCAACTCAGTTGAACTCCCTGGTGCTGGGTGCATACAAGGTGTAACTCTACAGAACATCGTTGGATCTAAGTCCCCATTCCTTAGAGGACACCTTGATACCATGCCCAGAACTGTCATGATATGGACCCAAGAGGGAAGTATAGAAAAAAGATAAGCCTAAAACAACTGAACAGACAACCATTGAGGAGAAGTGGATGTCATGAAGCAAAGCTGGCGGCAGGCCAAGCCAAGTGGAGAGAGTTTGTGCTGATGACATGTAAGACTACAGCAGGCATGTTGACAGGCTACATCAATCATGTATCCAGAAGGAATGACGTCGAATGAGTTTTCCTTGTTCTGACAGACACCATCAGGTTTATTTACAACTGACTGTATCCCAGGTCCCCTCACTGGAGAGAGAAAACAAGAATGGAACTACTGCACCTCCATGCATGTCATAAGAGAGATGTGTATGAGGTTAGCAACCTCACCAGGTAAAACAAATTACTACAGAAACCACCAGGTGTAAGCTTCCTAAATGAGGTCAATTTTAGTGGCTGGAGTGAAGAAGTGACAAGAAGGAGCGATTTCATCAGACATTAAGCAAGTATGCAACAAGACCTCAACCTAACACTCCGCACAGGCCACAACAGACTGAGGTACCATCTATTCAATAAACTGAAGATAGGTGCTACTGACGAATGCATCTGTAGTACTGGGAAAATGAACTCTGAACATCTACTGCAAAATTGCCCGACATACGAGGACCAGAGATAGGACATGTGGCCATCACCAGTGCCAACTATGAAAAGGCAGAGTCGACAGCCCCAGGATGACCACTGCTTTCTTTGAACAAATTCGAGTTGACCAACATGCATCTCAAGGAAGTAGAGAGTATTACATAACACAAACATAATTATTGATATTGTGCAGTAATGGCTTCAATGTCAAATCTTTTGTATTGTTTAAAAAACACTGCAACGTAATTAGTAGCTCCTCTTCTACCTTGGATGTAGAGGTTTGTTAGAAAGAGTAACAGGGCTTCTATTTGCTCTCTTCTTCTTGGCTTGGTTCCAGTCTAGTCCATGTTCTCTTATAGACTCTTTGTCTTATGTTGTCATCCCAGTGGACTTTTGGTTGTCCTTCCTGTGGACTTTGGGTTGTCCTCTGAGTCTGGATCCTTGACTTTTTGCTTCCCATGTCTGCCATACTAGCAGATCATCTTTCATCCCATAGACAATGACCAAACCACCAGAGTTGAGATAGATCCACTCAAGCCGGCAAGGGCTGGACTTGAAGATCTTGTCCTATTGACTGATTAGGCACCTTATCTCTTCCTGTTACTTGGACCACCTTCCTTAGATATCTCATTTCTGAGGATTGGAACTGGCTTTTCTAGGTTGTTATCATTGTCCATGACCGACATTCATAAGGTCAAACTGGTACATAGGTGGAAGTGGTTTACAGCCATCTTGATTTTCTTACATATTTCTTTTTTGTTAAGGAATTCTCTATGTCATAAATAATTTTACCAGTTGCTGCCCTTCAAGCAGCCAACTCTTGTTTTTTTTGCGTTGCGTTATTTCTCTATTCCCCAAGGTGGTGTGCGTTGCACTGTGGTTTTTATTTTGCGCCTATTAGCCAAGTGCATCTGACTTCAGCATGCATTTTATGTAAGGGTCTGCTTCCTCCTACATTTTCTAAGGGTTTGCTTCCCCAGGGTAAAGGCTGGTGCTGTGATGGGGATCGAATCCAGCACCTTCTGATTGTGAGCCGTGTCACTTAACCACTAGCCCACGCCGTCCCCTTCGACTCTTCTTTAATACCTACGTCCTGCTTGACTTGACCCACAGGCTGTTCATCCAGAGAAATATCATGTCTCTTCACTTTTCTCGAGGTCACAGCGACTTTTGTTTCTGAACTGCCAGGTCACCCTCTCTTCCCCAGCTCCTCTTTCCAGATTTGAAGGTTGGTCTGGAAATGTGCCTCTGATTTAATAATCAGGGCCAACAACGACAAACGCCAGCTCCGATATACAGACCGATCTCCTTTTCCAGAACTCCACTCAGCACTTGTTGGTCCTCTCCTGACAGGCTTTGATGATGTCATCCCCGAGTAGCATGAAGAGGTATGGGGATGTAATGTTACCCTGTCTTACGTCACCGCTGGTCTTGAGCTCCTCTCATGTTTGGTTTCCTGTCCGGGTGAATTTCTGCAAGTCTTACACAAACTGTAGTATAGATCGAGGGTGCTGGGATGTTCTTCCTTCCCACAGCCTGCTCCTGGGAACCTTAGACAAACTTTGTACAGATCAAGGGTGCTGGTATGTTCTTCCTTCCCACAGCCTGCTCCTGGGAACCTTAGACAAACTTTGTACAGATCAAGGGTGCTGGTATGTTCTTCCTTCCCACAGCCTGCTCCTGGGAACCTTAGACAAACTTTGTACAGATCAAGGGTGCTGGGATGTTCTTCCTTCCCACAGCCTGCTCCTGGGAACCTTAGACAAACTTTGTACAGATCAAGGGTGCTGGTATGTTCTTCCTTCCCAGAGCCTGCTCCTGGGAACCTTATAAAATATATTTTTCCCAGGTCCAAGAAGCAGAGTTACAGTTCACCATCATACTTAAGAACTTTTTCACTAAGTTGCCTCCCCTGAGTGTGAAGATAAGTTCTTGAGTACTTCGGTTTACTCTGAAACCGCATTGGGCTTCATCATTCTTGGTTCAGCCAGATATCTTAGTCTCTGTTCCAGTATCCTAGAGTAGACTTTGTCAAGACACTAAGGAGGGATAAACTGCTATGTTTCCACACTGTCAGTCCTCACCCTTTTTTAAAAATTGGTCTAATGATTATTTCACAGTCCTTTGATATAGCCTCGTCGCACCAGGCTGCATGATGAACCCTCAGGAATAACAGTTCCCTTGCAGTAACCATGCACTTTATCATTCTGGTGTCATGCCATCATGTCCAGCTGCTGTGCCAATCTTTATTTTTTCCATTGCTGTCTTCATCTCCTTTATTGTAATGTTTTTGCTGTCATTGATTTTGTCCTCTGTAATGAAGCCCATAGTACCTGGAACTTGGTCTTCCTCTTCACAGAGGAGCTCTAAGAAATGGTCTTATCTATCCATTATCTCCCTCTGAGTGGTAAGCCAAAGCACATTGTTTGTCATTTACAAATTTCACTGGGCACTTATTTTCCTTCCTCCTATTTGTTAGAGCCCCGTAGAATAGCTTCTGGTTGACTTTGGCATTTCTGTTTTTCAAAGTTCTCTCAGGATTTTTGTTGTGCTTTCAGCACTATTTTCTTTGCTTCTGTTCTGAAAGTTATATATTCTTTGTTTATCCTACTGTATTCCTAGCATCCAGGTAATGCTTCAATACCTTTTTCTTTTCTCCTATTATCTCTAGTTTTCTGTCCACCATGGTGTACTCTTTTTCTGCCTCCCTGTTCTGATTTCATTGCTTGCCTCTACTGCAGCTACTTTAAGGATGTCCTTGAATTTTAACCAGAGTTTCCATCTCCTCTTCTAATTCTTCTATACAGTCTCTATAAGCCCTCGGTAATATCTGCTTCTCAGCTTGTAGGCCTTAATGTTCTTCTCCCCTTGTGTGGATTTGTTTCTTGCATGGTGCTGGATTTTGCCTTGATAGGGTAGTTTCTTTGGTTACTCTTTATTTTCACTAGGCAGCGGCTGCGTCCTACCTCTGGTCCTCTGAACTATTTCTTTCTCTCTCACTCTCTCTCTCTATGGTCTTGCAGAGTAAAAAACAGTGCATAAAGCAGAACTCAAAATTCTCCAGTTAAATTGGTTCGCCGTCACCATCTGTATTACTTGTATGTTTTCTTGCCGTCCCCATGCCCCCCGCCCCTCCCCCCCAATGGTTGCACCCTCCTCTTAGATTTTCTGACCAGTCTCTGAGTATCTGGATCTACCGATTTATTTTGCCGCTAAGTTTCCACATAATTGTCTGTAATGGGAGTCTATTATTGTTCATCCGCAGCACATGCCTGGTGTTTGCCCAACGGTTTTTCCTGATGACAGTCATGAATTCTTTCCAGTCGATGCCTGAGGCATTTATTTTCAAATGTATTTAACCTATTTTCAAGCGTCTGTCATTCTCCAGCTTTGACAACCATATGTGAGCACTGAGATGAGTAGCCTGAGTTTGATACATTTACTTGATCATTTAGATTCCAAAATACTGGCTAATTGGTTGAGCACTCTAACGTCCCTTAATTAAACTTTCTCCTAACTATTCCATAATCAATTATACATTTCTCATTTCTTGCTAGCCCACATCTCATGCAGGTATGAATATGCTTGTGTTTGTAATAACACGATTTTGTTCACCGCAAAATCCTAGGTGTTGTTTTCTATTGTCATGTTGGGTTTGTTTGCCATTCATACCAATCACTTCACCGCATCTTGAATTGTCATTTCCAATTCTCGTGTCAGTCTCCAACAATGAGTATTTCATTTTAACAATGCCAATAATCTTCTGGGGAAACTCAAAGAATTATTCTTTGATGCCAGTTCTCTTATCTTCATTTGGTGCATATACAATGACTACATGGATTTGACTAGCTTCCTCTTGTAGGCTGAGCACCATCAGTCATTCTGAATTGAATTTCATATCTTTGATATTTTCTATTTGATTCCTGCCCACAACACAGCCCACACCTGACCCAACCTTGTGTATGCAGGTACCTCACTATAGAGAAGCATGTTTCCATCATGGTCTAGGAGCCCCTTTTACTTTGTTTCTGTTAGTGTCAGGATATCCAATGTTGGATCTCCTTACCTCTTCCATCAGTCGCTCTTCCTTCCCATTTATTGATCTCCTTACCTCTTCCATCAGTCGCTCTTCCTTCCCATTTATTGATCTCCTTACCTCTTCCATCAGTCGCTCTTCCTTCCCATTTATTGATCTCCTTACCTCTTCCATCAGTCGCTCTTCCTTCCCATTTATTGATCTCCTTACCTCTTCCATCAGTCACTCTTCCTTCCCATTTATGCGGCTTATATTCCACGTTCCATAAATCATGGTTATTTGTTCTCGCCATATTGTCATCTTTAAGACCAGTCCGGTTTTATCTTTCTTCTTGCAATAAATTTTCTTGAAGATAAACATGTAATTAGCCTATTGTGTCTTTGCATGGTGGAGGAGCTGCCTCCTTATGGCCTCCAGAGTCTGTTTTTGTCCGTGACTGCTTAGCGAGTACTCACAGCTAGCCTTCAATTTATAGGCTATTCAGCAATCATGCTGACACGCCTGGTAGGAAGGCAGGCTCCTCTCTCAGGGTTTAAAACACACAACAATAGTAAACAAACTTTACAATAAGGAGACATCTACAACAAATTTATAATAATTGTGTCAAGCAATAAGCATCGTGCTAAAAAATTATTGCAATAAGCCTGCACGCAATGGGTTAACAAAAATATAGAAACACACACAAAAATTTAAAAGAATAAGGTTTGACCAAAAAATGTGTTTAAAAAAAAAAAGCTGAGAAAAATGGGAAGCTAAATGGTTATGCATACCCATTGTTTGGATAGTTCCTTTGTGGGTCAGTTAGTGGAAAGTGAAGAAGTTAGAGATTAGTAAAGGAAAATGTGATGGGTTGATGAGCTTAGGTTTGTTAATGATTATTACTAGTTACTTTCTTCATACAATTTTGCTGCATAGATTTGTAGAGAGGTGAAGCTTCTCTCTTGGGACAAATGTGTTTTGTTGCTTGTTGTAAGTCTGTGGGGAGGTGAAGCTTTCTCTCTTGGGACAAATGTGTTTTGTTGCTTGTTGTAAGTCTGTGGGGAGGTGAAGCTTTCTCTCTTGGGACAAATGTGTTTTGTTGCTTGTTGTAAGTCTGTGGGGAGGTGAAGCTTTCTCTCTTGGGACAAATGTGTTTTGTTGCTTGTTGTAAGTCTGTGGGGAGGTGAAGCTTTCTCTCTTGGGACAAATGTGTTTTGTTGCTTGTTGTAAGTCTGTGGGGAGGTGAAGCTTTCTCTCTTGGGACAAATGTGTTTTGTTGCTTGTTGTAAGTCTGTGGGGAGGTGAAGCTTTCTCTCTTGGGACAAATGTATTTTGTTGGTTGTAAGTCTATGGGGAGGGGGTGGGGGAAACTTTCTGTCTTGGAGCAAATGTGTTTTGTTGGTTGTTGTAAATCTGTGGGGAGGGGGAGGAAGATTTCTGTCTTGGGACAAATGTGTTTTGTTGCTTGTTGTAAGGGGTTGGGGAGTGAGGTTTCCTCTCTTGAGTCAAGACATCTAATCCACTGGATCAAGTGTGACATGATCGAGTGAGTCGTCGTTTCGCCCCAGGTGAAGCATAGGAACACCATAACTGCTGGCCCCTTTACAGAAAGCCTGTATCTGATATTTGTATGGTTGCTCCATAGCAATGGTTTTACATGATGAGGTTGCTAGCCCCACCCATGCGCAACTCTCTGTAGTCATCAAATGTGACATGCTTGGCCAGTTACATTGGCCCTATTCTTGCTAGCCTTGGCATCACTCAGTGACTTTGACATGACAGAATACAAACAGCTATATTATCTTAGAAAATAGCTGTATGCATAGGGTTTTTAGCAGACCAGACAGATAATTGTTTCATGCTATCTTTTGGCTCTATCCTAAAAGATAAAGTGGTCCTCTAGCAGACAATGATGTCTGGGATGAAGTGTTGGAGACTGAATTGTAATAGGACTCAGCTTGTTCACAACATGTGGGTGGCCAATTCCCTTTCTCACCATCTTTCTTTTCTGCATTAATCCAAGTACCCATTTACAGTTGGGCTGACTGTATCATGTTGATAAAGGGAATCAAGTGAGCAACAAACACTCCACCACTCTGCTCCTGGAAGAGCAAATTTGCAACAAAGGAAACATAACTCAAATTTTTTTAAATACTGTGTGTGTAATTACCTCCCCATATATGTCCAGCCTGTTGACCTTGAGACTTGACAGTGCCACAGTATTAATTGTGAACATCACCTAGAAGATCAACAGTTTTGTTTAGAAGCTCTTACTTTCAAGTTCCAAGTCAAATCTCTCGAGTCATCTTTATCAGACTCAAATCAACTTAAATAATCATTAACCTTTACCTGGCCTTTGTCGCTTTTATCCAACTGAAAAAAATTCCAGGGTGCCGGCCAAAGTCGACGATTGAATATACAATTTTAATCATATATAGACAATCGAGCTATGATAGAAATCGAATGAAAAATTTGTTTGACAAAAACGTCACTTCTTTCTTCACAGGTTTGAACCATGAAAAGTCTTTGTTAGATTAAAAATGAATTTGAAACACATTATCTTCTTCATGCGGATTGGAGCCAGCCCATTATTGAGAATGGGGAAGTCAAGTTGTTGCAAAAGATGTGAGGTTGATCTGTTTAGTTTGCTTATGTAGATGAAATAACTCGTTTAGAAATAATACGTTTAGAAACTAACAGATATGCCAATCTTATAAAAGTCTGCAAGTCATCTCCCAAAAATTATTGTCCAAGTCATATGTCAAGGTCATATGAGTCAAATCTAAAGTTGACATCCGCATTTAGGAAGATAAAATCACATGGAATAGGTGGCAAAGTTTCTAAATTGATAGAGAATTGGTTGATAGGAAGAAGGCAGAGAGTGGGCATAAATAAGGAGTACTCTTGAGTATTGTGAGGTGAAAAGTGGAGTGCCACAGGGCTCGCTTTTGTTCTTCATATATATATATATAAATGATTTGGACAGTGATATCAGATCCATGATTACGAATTTCACGGCTGACACAAAACCATGCAGGGGTGTCTCATCTAAAGCAGAGGTGGATATATATATTGAGGTTGAGGTTGGATTGAGATCAAATTCAAGAATGGTCTGAGAGCTGGTAAATGTAGTCATCCATTTGGGTAGAATATGAAATATAATTGAGGGAACGACATGGGCTAGTGGTTAAGTGACACGGCCCACAAACCAAAGGTGCTACGGTCACTCCCCAATCACAGCCCCGACTGTTACCCCAGGGAGGCAAAGCCTTAGGAAATGCAGGAGGAAGCAGGCCTTTACATAAGATGCATGTCAAAGTCGGATGCACTGGGCCGACAGGCGCAAAATAAAAACGCACATCGCCTTGGGAAATTGAGAAATAAGGCGGAACAAGGAAAAATATAAAAAAAATAATATAATTACAGGATGGGAGAGAACAGTATTAGGAAGAAAGAAAAGGACTTAGCGGTTATAATAGATCAAACAGGTAGCGGTGCAAAAAGGCAAATGTAATGTTAAGTATGATAAAAAGAAATATTAAACATAGGAGCAAGGAAGCGATAGTCAAACTGTATAAAGCATTAGTTAGACCTAGATTGGAGTACTGTGTACAGGTGTGGAGTCTTTATCGTAGAGGGGATATAAACATGCTGGAAAGGATACAAAGGAGAGCAAAAACTGGCCTAGCGTCTCAAAAATAGAAGAATTTGAGATGATTTAACCTTGGCGACACTAAATTAAATATTGACATCATTTCGTCAGCAACGGCATTATTTTTCAGCACGTCACATATTACTATGGTAGTAACCTTTTTTTTGTTTGCTGGTCTATAGATATGATTATGTTGTGTATAGAGACATAAATGAATAAATAATTTGTTGGTGTTATTGTTCTTGTGTGTGTTAGTTTCTGAGATTCAAGAAGATGACGGTGAAAATTTTGAAAAACAGCGCAAACTTTTAGACTTATGCATTTGGGGTGGGGGTATCTGTCGGAAGATTTTTTAATGTCCACAGAGTTTACAAGATCAGCATATACGTTAGTTTCCACTACAAATGTATTTATTACATCTACATAAACAAACTAAACAATACCATTGATAAACTTGTGTTTGTACAACAAGATGACTTGAATAGCTGTTGACAACACAAAACCATTGATAAACTTGTGTTTGTTCAACAAGATGACTTGAATAGCTGTTGACAACACAAAACCATTGATAAACTTGTGTTTGTACAACAAGATGACTTGAATAGCTGCTGACAAGACAACACCATTGATAAACTTGTGTTTGTACAACAAGATGACTTGAATAGCTGCTGACAAGACACCACTGATAAACTTGTATTTGTACAACAAGATGACTTGAATGGCTTACAAGACAACACCATTGATAAACTTGTGTTTGTACTGCTTTATGAAAATACAACTTTTGGGGTAACAACAAATTATCATCCAATCTTTGACTTATTTGTATATGTTGTAGGGTTCTATTTGATCAAATCACTGAGTGTTTCAGGGCCTGAAAGGGAAGCAAAGAACAGCAAGACTTTACCTTGCCAGACATGCTGCAGAAGGTGACTAAGAAGGGTTGGGCATAGAGCTGGCTACCTCATCCACAAGAACATCCATAGATTCAGGAGGAGGTCAACATTTGTTGATTTGGTATGTGTTTGTTGAAGGCCTATGCTCCACAGGAAGATGAAAAGGTTTTCATTTATTGATTTGAATAGTTCTTTGAAAGCATTATTTGACCCCTGATTGAATATCCAAGCATCCCTAAGAGAAATAGAGGGAGACTAAAACATTTGACTCCTGTGTCCCTTAATAGGGAGAACAGAATAGCACAACAACAATCTATAATGAACATCATAAAAGGAGACTAAGGAAGATTGTGCATGAGGCTTGCAACCTCATAATGTCGAAGTACAGCCCCAGCCACAACTGCAAGAACAAACAGTAAATGGCCAACTATAGTGGTGACCACCCAGTGCTTATGGGCTAGTGATAGGGAACTACACAGGGCAATGCAATAGGAGACAATCTGGTCACCAGAAGTCATTACCCGCATCTTGACACTCTAAGGAGACTTGACACCCGAAGGGGACTTGACACTCGAAGAGGACTTGACACTCGAAGAGGACTTGACACTCTAAGGAGACTTGACACTCTAAGGAGACTTGACACTCAAAGGAGACTTGACACTCAAAGGGGACTTGACACTCAAAGGGGACTTGACACTCAAAGGGGACTTGACACTCAAAGGGGACTTGACACTCAAAGGGGACTTGACACTCGAAGGGGACTTGACACTCGAAGGGGACTTGACACTCGAAGGGGACTTGACACTCTAAAGAGACTTGACACTCTAAGGAGACTTGACACTCTAAGGAGACTTGACACTCTAAGAGGTCTTGACACTCGAAGGGGACTTGACACTCTAAGGAGACTTGACACTTGAAGAAGACATGTTTCTCGAGTGTGACCCTCGTGTTGCTGGTCTTTTTCTGTAATTTTTTTTTTTTTTTTCACGGACATTGAATAATTAATTGTCCGAATGACGGATTGTTTAAGATTTAGCACGCTATGTTAGGCGAAAATTGCCACACTCGACTTAGAAATTCAAAATAAAAATTATTTTTTTTACGGAGACCCTACCAACAGTCATTTTTTTAAATGCTAAATTCGTCACGTCCATCTACACAGGTTTTTTTGCCGGTTAAAATATTGTATGTTAGATTACAAATGGATTTTGAAGATTTTTCTTCTTATTACGTCGATTGAAGCAGGCCGACTTTTTGCGAAAGGTGAAGTAGGTTGTTGGGACAGATCTTTATCGAGTAGATCTGTTTTTTTTGTTTGTTTAGATGTAATAACTACATTTGATTTGGAAACTAACAGATGTGTCGATATTATAAACACAGTATAGATACATTGTGGTTTCCATGGATTTCTATCGGAGCAACTAGGCCTAGCAGTCGTGCTAAAGTTATCCAAGTGACTAATTGATTGATTTACTGATTGCCTAATTGATATAGTGACTGAACTTACAGAAATGATTGGATTGGATTCTGGAACTGGGACGCCAGTTTGAAGTGTGATCTGAAAGAAAGACAACACATTTATTATTAACATTTTTGATGTTTCATCCATGTTTGTTTTTGGTTGATCAGCGTGCTGTTATCCATTTTTTAGCAGCTAAGGCGTGAAACCTATAGAAATTCATTGGTGAATGAAGGTCTAGTACGGTAATGCATGCCTTCCACTCCAGCAAGTGTATCAGTAGAGTAGGAAGTCCAAAAATGCTGAATAACGGTGCCCTTTTGCAACATGACAATGCTCAACCACATGCTACCCGTGCAACGGTTGCAACCATCAAGGACCTCCCCTTTCAGGGTCTACCACATCCGCCACTCCCCAGAACTAGTTCCAAGTGATTTCCACGCTTTTGGACAACTAAAAGAGTCATAAGACTTACAGGTCCGATGAAGAGGTCCAGCAGGTGATGCATGAGTGGTTACGGACACAACCAAGATGGTATTCTACAAGAATCCATGCACTTTATAGGTGCTGGAGGACTTGCATCAAACACAACCAAGATGGTATTCTACAAGAATCCATGCACTTTATAGGTGCTGGAGGACTTGCATCAAACACAATGGAAACTACATTTTCAGAATAAATTTACCCCAAAAAATATATTTACTGTTTTTAATTTGAAGCCCCCTCGTTATTAGTATGAAGCATTCAATTTGGAGAAGGATGTACTTCTCAATTTGTTTTCTTTGTACTCACGTGTATTTGTATGTTATCAGATCAATAGCAATACCCCATTCATTTTCTTATTTGTATCAGTCAAGACTCTAAATCAGCCTAGTATTGACAACCATGTGTAATCCAGACGCATGATAAAAAAATTATACAGTTCTCAGCATCTGAAGTTCTAATTTCATTGCACAGAATGCCACATTCAAAAAATTTTCCAGAAATGTACACCCTGACAGAGAGGAAATAACTCTTCATTAAGCAAAGGCAGTATAAGTACCAGAAATCCTGCTGCGGAGAGGCATAGCAAATCACAGGTGTAAGACGCTGATTTTTGTTCCCCCGAGAAACAACTAATGTTCTACACTCCATCGATTATGAACAGATGGGACTAAAGAGATAAAGTACCAGCAGGGTTTCTAAAGTCAGGCTAGATGAGCTTATGGTCCTATGACAACAAGAGTTATGCTGGTCAACTTGGACAAGAGATTAGTATCCAAACCATACAGTCACCCACTCGTCTTATTCTTTTCTATTGCTGAGATCCATCAGCAGGATTTTTAGGGATGAGAAATAAATGCTGGTTGCCAATGCAGTCACCACACAGTGTGCAGGTTATATTTATATTTCAACCTGATCACAAAAAAAAACCTAGACCTCTTTTGGCTCAAACCCCTGTCCCCCATATTTAGGGGATCAATGCCTTAACTACTAAGCCATTCAATTTCAATTTCTCTTGGCTTATAGTTTCTACAGGACAGAGTAGTCAGTCCAATGCCAAACTGTGCCTTGTCACCTCTCACAAGACTGCTTTTGTTCTTGCATCTTGGTCGGGTTCCATGTCTGATGATGATGTGGATCCAGCAGCATTTGGGCTCTTGTCCTGTAGACCAAATTCAATGTAATGGGCACCATACAGAGTGCTCCATATCTGGCACTGATAACAGGTATGAATATACTGTTGATCATTTGTCTTTGTCTCCTTTGGAATGTTTGAACAAATTAAAATTTTTAGTTATCAGTGTTGAACAGCCTAAAACACAGAACATACATTAATAATAAACAAGTTACTAACAGTTCCTTTAATGCTGGGTAACTTGGCAGGGTCAATCTTGCCAACATCCCAGGTCATGAGTTTGGACACAGGGTCAAAAGAGTTTTTACCCTGGCTGGCAGTCAAGGTCACACTCAGGACAGACTTTGGGAAGGGGACCTCCAAAACTACATTCTCCAGCTGTTTCAAGAAAAAGAAAAATTTGTTATTTAAAAAAAGTTCAGTTTGCTTTCGACAGAAAATATATATATATTTTTAACAGGAAGAAAAGCTGTTTATAAACATTTAAATTTTATATAAACAGGCAGACAATAATTTTTTATTTTTTTTTACCAGAAAGCAAGTTTTTTCCCAGCAATTGAAGCTTTCAGCTTTTAATAAAAAGGGAGCAGTTTGAAAAAACAAAACAAAGATAAAACTTTTTATTAATAAAAAGTAAAGTAAAGTTAATTATGAACAGAAACAATAGATTTTCTTTAAAACAGAACGCAGTTGTGTTTCTCTTTTTAAAGCTTTAAAAAAAAATGAAAGTAAGTTGTTTTGTTAGTTAGAAAATAAATGTTTGCTCATCTAGATTCTCTATATCAGATGGGTACAGCTTGCTGCAATGGCTAAAGGAGAATGTTGATGCAGAAGAGCACTGGCAACAAATAGAAAGTATGTGGGACAAGAGTTGTGTAGAGTGTCATCAAAAATGGGCTGGGATGGCAACAACGCTTTGGCAAAAGTTGAGAAAGTGAAGCATGTGAATTTACACAGAGGCAAAACCTAGATCCAGGGCTCGGGAAGTGTGCACTGAGGCCAGCAGAGAAGTAAGAAAGAGCATGAAGGAGATATGAGAACATATTGATTTTTTGGCAAGAGAGGCACAGAAAACTGCAGCAAACTGAAATATGAAAGATTTTTGCAGCAGCACAAAGAAGCCGACAAGAAAATATAAGCAAGTAAATGGCGTTATTTCCGATAAGTCAGGTTTTATTGGCAGCGCAGGTGGGCGGAACAGAGTCACAAGGGTCCAACGCCAGGAAAGTCCTGAAAATACCGTTTGTGGTACCTACACATAACTTGAGAACCCTGCCCGAGAGGTTAAGTTCATTTAACAGGGCATTGTACTTAATTCTCAAACAATACAGTTTAAAACTGTCCAGCCAAAATGGTTACCTTCCCATGATTTCTACTGGGAATTTCATGACCTTTAGGTCACATTGTATGTTGAAAAACAAAGTATCCTTTCTCTGGGACATGCCAGTTCAAATAAAGTTTGAGGGAATTGAGCTCTAGAAAATAGAAGTCATTGAGGGGGGAAGCATAGCATAAAAGCTGGGGGATGAGTGTGCAAAAGGGAGAGCAGAAAGAGCAGAGAAGACTACTGGGCAGTTAGTAGGTAGGATACAGAGCATGAGTATAAGCTAGATAAACTACTGAACACAGTCAGTGAGTGACAAGAATAGAGAGATAGAATTAGAAGCCACTGAAGCAGACCAACACTGAAAGGCAATGAGAGACCACACACATATAAGAATCTGTCTGTGTGTGTGATGTTCTATTCGAGTTGTCGCTAACACCTGTCACTCGTGACCGATCCTGATTTCCAAGTCCTGAGTGGCATTCGTCTGCATTCTCGTCAGAGGGGGATGTGTTGCTTCAACATGAAGCTGTCGTCCTGGACAACACGTCGTGAAACATGTGTTTCTTGACCTGACAACCACAGTAACAGAACCACTGTCCACGGCACGAGTACAGCTGTAGTCACCGAGTTCCTGATGTTGAGATGAGACAGGAGGCTCAGAATACATCTTCCTGACGTTGAGATGAGACAAGAGGCTCAGAAGACAGCGAGGAGATTAGGACTGAGAACAAGTAGCTTGATATCATCATATCACGCACAGGGATATATACAGTGAATAGAACAATTGCTAGATCTGACATGTGAACTCTGGATAATATTATTGGAAGAGAAAGACCTGCGCTAATTGCACGCAACTCTTGAAAGTCGTTATAGTTAGAGAAGTGTTGATAACGAAACTCTTGAAAGTCATTATAGTTAGAGAAGTGTTGATAACGAAACTCTTGAAAGTCATTATAGTTAGAGAAGTGTTGATAACGAAACTCATGAAAGTCATTATAGTTAGAGAAGTGTTGATAACGAAACTCTTAACGATTCTCATGCTTAGTATTACTATTTTAATGTGTATAATGTCCAACAAATAAACATTCAATGTTTTACTGCTGTTAAAAGAATTGTTAGTGGTTTAATTAGAGTGTGACTTAAGGAAGAATGTTAGTAAATAAGTGGTGATAAAATAACGTTAACCCTCGTCATATATGGGTTTAAATGGTGCAGTGACCTAAGATATCAATAATAACGTTAACCCTGTCATATATAAGTTTAAATGGTGCAGTGACCTAAGATATCAATAATAACGTTAACCCTGTCATATATAAGTTTAAATGGTGCAGTGACCTAAGATATCAATAATAACGTTAACCCTGTCATATATAAGTTTAAATGGTGCAGTGACCTAAGATATCAATAATAACGTTAACCCTGTCATATATAAGTTTAAATGGTGCAGTGACCTAAGATATCAATAATAACGTTAACCCTGTCATATATAAGTTTAAATGGTGCAGTGACCTAAGATATCAATAATAACGTTAACCCTGTCATATATAAGTTTAAATGGTGCAGTGACCTAGGATATCAATAATAACGTTTAACCCTGTCATACAAGTTAATTGCAAGAAAGCAAACAAAAAAGAAATATGTAATGCTTTTGAGAGATGGTTAAGTCACTGGTCCAAATCTTATCTCAGCAGGTGCAAGAAGGGTTTGGGAAAGAAACGTCAGCAGTATGGAGGTAGGGCATCCAGAAACAGTGTACAAGTTAGAGGAATGGTGCTATTATATTGTCAATGTCAGGTGCAATATTGAACAGGATCAGGGACAAAGATACAACTATCAACGCAGGCAGTAAATGAGCTGACAGCAACCAACGACTCCTAGCTGGCTGCTTGCATCAGGGTCAGTGACCCATAACTGACCAAGATCATATTCTGCCCCCAAGTCACGGCCCTGGAAACAAACTGCAGCCATGTAGCCTGGCTAAGAAACTATGGATCGAAGGAAAACCCGGCCCCAAAAATATAGTGCTGAAATTGAATGTGTTGGACCAAAAGGCGCAGATAATGTAATCTTACTGTCAACTATGATAATGTCACTAATCAGAACGAACAATAAAGAAGAAGAAAAACAGGATTATACTGGAGATATTTAAAAACAGATGAGAGAGAAACTAGCAGGTTTTCAACAAGATTATGGAGTCAACATCCACCAACGAGGGTGGAATTTGGGAAAGCGGCTTGATGATCTGGACTTCGCCAGTGTCTGAAC
The DNA here is from genome assembly GCA_036924085.1 of Ariolimax columbianus. Classification (NCBI taxonomy): domain Eukaryota; kingdom Metazoa; phylum Mollusca; class Gastropoda; order Stylommatophora; family Arionidae; genus Ariolimax; species Ariolimax columbianus. The sequence continues at coordinate 5,735,853 of JAVGWX010000010.1, forward strand.
TCATTTGTCTCATGTCAAGAATTGGATGAAGTTAAGTCTTCATGGACTAAGCTGAAGTCTATGTGAGGTGGGGTAGCCAGTTCCCTTCCTTGCTGTTTTTACTTTCTCCAACTTATACATCAGGTACCCATTTACAAATGGGTTGACTGGAGGAGCGGTTATCAGGCTTGAACTACATTCCAGATTTTGTGTCTGTCTGTCCGTGATTTTGAATCCTGGCATGCTGCAATCCTAGTCTAGGCAGCCAGCTCACTGTCGGGGGATTGAGAGTACACATGGAGAAAAGAAAATGACAAGAGTGGATGCAACTGGTAACAATTTGATTGTGGAGAGAGAGACACACTCCTATGGGGTCAATCATAAGTCTTGGTGATGGTATAGTGGGAGGTATGAATGGAGATATCATAAGTCTTGGTGATGGTATAGTGGGAGGTATGAATGGAGATATCATAAGTCTTGGTGATGGTATAGTGGGAGGTATGAATGGAGATATCATAAGTCTTGGTGATGGTATAGTGGGAGGTATGAATGGAGATATCATAAGTCTTGGTGATGGTATAGTGGGAGGTATGAATGGAGATATCATAAGTCTTGGTGATGGTATAGTGGGAGGTATGAATGGAGATATCATAAGTCTTGGTGATGGTATAGTGGGAGGTATGAATGGAGATATCAAAATAGGGATACAGGGGATGAGAGCGACTTTCATTGCATTTGGAAGTTATGGAAATCTGGGAAAATGAATCAAAAACAGGAATAGGAATTTAAAACACCAATGTGAAGTCCATGTTGTTGTGTGGCTGTGATACATGGACAACAACAATATAAAGGGCACATATTTTCATAATTGTGTGCCTGCATAAAAAATAGAGATTAAAATGGTAGGACAAAATGACTGATGTGGAACTGTTAGGACAAAATGACTAATGTGGAACTGTTAGGACAAAATGACTAATGTGGAACTGTTAGGACAAAATGACTAATGTGGAACTGTTAGGACAAAATGACGAATGTGGAACTGTTAGGACAAGATGACTAATGTGGAAACTGTTGGAAGGACAAGATGACTAATGTGGAACTGTTAGGACAAGATGACTAATGTGGAACTGTTAGGACAAAATGACTAATGTGGACCTGTTAGGACAAGATGACTAATGTGGAACTGTTAGGACAAGATGACTAATGTGGAAACTGTTGGAAGGACAAGATGACTAATGTGGAACTGTTAGGACAAGATGACTAATGTGGAACTGTTAGGACAAGATGACTAATGTGGAACTGTTAGGACAAGATGACTAATGTGGAACTGTTAGGACAAGATGACTAATGTGGAACTGTTAGGACAAGATGACTAATGTGGAACTGTTAGGACAAGATGACTAATGTGGAACTGTTAGGACAAGATGACTAATGTGGAACTGTTAGGACAAGATGACTAATGTGGAACTGTTAGGACAAGATAGATAGTAGAACATGAGGTGAGGAGAAGATGCTTATGTCGGATAGGACACACATTCAAGAAACCAGCTGATGACATTACATGACAGTCTCTGGTCTGGAATCTCCATGGCAAGAGAAGTAGTGGCATACCAACAGATACATGAAGAAGATCTCTCTCAAGACAAACATAAAGGAAACAGAGAAGCTGTGGACAGAGTTGAAACAGATGGCTCAGATCATGACTTGGCGAAGACATGTGCTCCACTGAAGCTGCAAGGTTTTGATTGATTGGACATAGATTCACTTACTATCTTCCCCATGCATAGTTTCACTTACTATCTTCCCCATGCATAGATTCACTTACTATCTTCCCCATGCATAGTTTCACTTACTATCTTCCCCATGCATAGATTCACTTACTATCTTCCCCATGCATAGATTCACTTACTATCTTCCCCATGCATAGATTCACTTACTATCTTCCCCATGCATAGATTCACTTACTATCTTCCCCATGCATAGATTCACTTACTATCTTCCCCATGCATAGATTCACTTACTATCTTCCCCATGCATAGATTCACTTACTATCTTCCCCATGCATAGATTCACTTACTATCTTCCCCATGCATTGTTTTGGTCCTACTGTGACTTCAAACTTTCCTCCGCTTCCCTCTCTGTATGCAATGCTGTGTCGGAGGTAGACTGGTATTGCCACAGAGCTGTGACGGAAGGAGGACATAATTAACAATATTTAAGAGCAACCCCTAGCAGAGTTGTACCCGGCAGGTAAGAATAGAACCACTGTAACCATCCATGCATGTTATCAAAAGATACAAAAGGGTTATATATGGGCTAGCAGCTTCGTCATATAAAATAAATTGCTAAAGAAACTACACAAATTCTTTTATACAGGTCTTCCATGAGGAGTCGGCCACAGTGGTGGTGATATGCTTCATAAGAAGTGATAATAGGACAATGTGAAGAAGAAATCTCACGTTTTACAGTTGTGTGCTTGTCCATGTACAGTACAGGTTTTTTCCCTATAAATTGTAAAAGTAAAGGTAGTCCCATATTAGTCACTGCTGTCAGGGATAAAGTGTTGGAGACTTCATTGTAGTAGGCCTCACATTTTTAATAGAGTGGGGTGGCTAGTTCCCGTCCTTTTCTTCCCTAACAGTATGTCATGTACCAATTTAAATATGGGTTCACTGGAGCTGTTGATAACTTTGCCGTAGAAGCGAGTGCTTTATGCAAGCAGATAGCATGTGGTTATAGAGACATCCAAGCATCGCTAGTCTGACTTGGGAGACCTTGCTGGTAGGTATGTTGCCACCAGAATAACCATTGTTGTCATAGAGACATCCAAGCATCGCTAGTCTGACTTGGAAGACCTTGCTGCCACCATTATAGCCCTTGAGGTTGTAGAGACACTCTAGCTTCTACTATCACGACAAGATTAAGGCACAAGAGACTCAAACTTACTTGTTCGAACTGATATGGTAGGACATGAGACGAAACTGACCATCTGGTGGCACAAATGACACAATCTTCTCAGACTGTAAACAACAATTTTTGAAAAAAGATTGTTAGTTTTAAAAAAAATCAATGTAAGATGAAAACAAGAATGGAACTTACGTTACAATATAATGGCCTTCATCACGAGATATGAACACATAAAAATGTACCTAGCTGAAAGTAACATGACTCGTCAGAATTACAAACTACATGTAAGGATGCACAGGTTACTCTATGTTTTATATAGAGCATAAAGCAGCAAAGACAAAGATCCTATGATTACACTATACCCCCATGTGCTGGTGTCCACCAGGAGAATCTGTTGGGCTCATGAATAAAGGTCCATTGACCATGTATTCAGTCAGGATAGGAAAAAAACCTGTCACACACTGGTTTTGAACCTGTGACACCTTGGTCAGGAGGCCAGCATACTAAGAACTTGGTCACTCACTCACTCCACAGACAAGAAGACAGACAAGGTTCATTGGACCTCAAGTGGATCTTGGGGGCTCCTCCCTGTTGAGGAAAGAATAGGGCCACTGCACCTTCATGTATGTCATAAAAGGTGACTAAAGAGAGTTGTGCATGAGACTAACAACTTCATCATGTAAAACAAATTGCTTCAGAAACTACAACTGCAAACGGAAGCAGTGTGCTTTGGCAGAGGATTCATAAACAGTAGGTCAACTATAGTAGCATCTTTGTGGTCCAGCTCAAGTGAAGAAGGTACATACAAGTTTTGGTAACATGACCAGCTTGAATACTTCTTCCTTGTTTGAATGAGACATTCATTGTACCACATGTTGTAGCTACACTGTCATGTCTGCATCTTCCTTCCTGGCATATCTGCATCTATGGGTTAGGAATATTCACTTTGGACAATTTTTTAAAATGTGTTATGGGCTGATTCTCCCAAGCCTTTGACTGTCCCAGCCTACTTGCACAGCAGCATATTGTCTTCAGTTTCCTCCTGTAACATTTGATATGTTAGTATCTCATGTGCAATACAGCAGGTTGGTTGAATTCAGAATTTTTCTTCTCCTAGATGTTACATATAAAGATCGTGCCACGAACGTAGAAATCCGTCACAGAGTTGAAGACACTATTGGTCCTTTTGAAGATCTGTTCACAGCTATCAAAAGACGAAAGATGGCCTGGTGCGGGCACGCCGCGAGGATCAACGGAATTACCAACTCGGTACTCTTTGGTTCCGTACCGCGACAGAGAGGGCGAGGACGTCCAAGGAAGAGATGAGTGGACAACATCACTGAGTGGTCAGGCCTTCGTCCCGGTGAGATACGCCAGGCGACGACAGACAGAGAGAGATGGCGTGGGATTTTGGGAGTGTCTTCATGTGTGCCCCAACGACCTGATGGGTTACAGGATGAACTGAACTGAACTACCTTTCGGATTGATTGGTCTAATCTATCTATGCTGTGAAGGCCTGAAAATATTATTGACATCACTGCACTCCAGACACACACAAAGGGTGCTCAGGAAAAAAGGTAACAGTATGATGGCTCATGTAACTCAATGATTGTACACATTTCTGCTCTCTCCTTCTAAGTGTTTTTCTGCTCTGTACACGTCTGACTTCAATATCCTGCCGTCTGTGGATTGTTGATTCACTAATGACAGTATCAACATTGACAGTTTTCTCCTTACCACCATAACTATCCATGATACACGTCTTGATCCTCAAGTCCAAATCAAAAACCTAACATTAGTTTGACAACAAATGAAAGTTACATAAAAGCAATTTGAGTACAAATAATATGGTGCATGTATTGTGATATTCTGTCCATCTGGGACTTGCTGATGTTACTACCTGAAACTATTCTCAATATCTATTGTTGCTTTTTAATATCAGTTCTGAGACTGATTTCTATATTTATTCTCAATTTCTGGTCTCTGACCTAGAACTCTGGTTCTTGTCCCATCTATTGAGGTACAGGTACCTCTCCTCCTGTGTTCTGCTTCTCTCTATCAATCATCTGTGTTGAGACTCAAGCGAACGTACACTCCTTAAAGCAGCCACGAAGTATCTCTGGTTATCTCAGAGAACATCAAACTCTGGTGCAAGGTGCAGCACCAAACATAAAGTACTGATCCCTGAAGTGGGCTGAAGCCTGAACAAACCACTGGACTGTCACAGTAGAGGTTTCTACCTTCTTTCTTGTCTTCCTCACTGTCGGCTTTCAGTTCTGTCTCTTTTCCTGTTTTCCTCTGTTCTCTCATGTTGCTTCTATCTTCTCGTTAAATACGTGTAAGAGGTTTCATCACTATTGGTCTACTGCACTGTGATCGCCTACATTGTGTGTCCACTTTCAGTCTTTCAATATTTACCCATAACTAGCTTGCTCACCTGTGTACTGATTGGTCAAACACTTTGTTTCTACAACTTGCTCAATACATGACAATACATTCTCTTTCAAGCAAATGTCAGATAATCTCCCTTCTATTTGTAAAATTGGTAGCTGTTCTTTAACTGCCTGGCCATCTGCTTTCCAAACACTCAGAGGAAAGTAGTAGTCATTTTTTAAAATTGATTTCCTTGTATAATGTAGTATACCCATGTTTCTAATTGATCAGCCATTTAATAATGGCAAGAATGGAACACAAATCTAGACCAGGCAGAGGTTTGAGGCATGTGTGGCTGCTACCAGCTCTTTCATTGATGTGAATCCCAGATTGACCAGGACAGAAACTCTACACCAGCCAATGAAGACATGATACCTCTATATCTGCTATCCCTTCATGCCATAGCCACGCCCTTCAAACCAAGGATTGGAATCTCAAAATAAATTTTGAAAATTATAAAGTAGAAACTAAATATTGTTCCTCCAATGATAGGTAAATAGAACAAAACAACACCTAGCAAACAATTACAGAAAACATTACATGGCCTTTAGCTGAAGGGCAAAAGCTGCAGGGCTGCTTGAATCATAACAGAGAAACAAGTATCAAACCATTCTAAATATTAGATATTAAATAGCAAACAACAATCAAAGATCTGTGCATACCTCCCATCTTTGAAACCTAGCACAAGGATGGAAGCTGACATCATCAAGTAGTCTTGGATTGATGAATGACAAAGTCAGGTCTGGCATACCAGTGAGTCTAATCAGGCAGTCAACCTAAAACGGTAAAGGTGATCTAAATCAGAGAGTGCTGCCGAAGATGAAGTGTTAACAACTTGAATGTACTAAGCGAAGTGAGAATGGCAAGTTTCCTTCTAGCGGGCCTCTAGCAGTGATGTACTCTGTGTGTTAGCTTGTTCTAGCAATTCATTTACATGATGAGGTTGCTAACCCTCATACACAACCTACTTGAGTCCCCTTTTACGACACGCCTCAAAGGTTTCAGTATTCTTTTGCTCCCCATGATATTCATGGATGATGTCAGGGATAAAGTGTTGGACATTTCATTGTACTAGGTCTCAACTTGTTTATGAGGTGAGGCCACCAATTTCCTTCCTCATTGAATTCTCTTTTCAAACAGTAAACCAGGAACCAATTCACAGCTGAGTCATCTGGAGCACGCCAATAACAGTAATCAAACCCATTACTTTTACCAGAAGAAATTACTGCTGTACCACCTTGCCACTGCACAACAAATGTAGTGGTAGTTATTATTGACAAAAGACAAAAACATCATATAAACATTGCCTTTTCCTTACTACTCTCAGAGAGAGATCACACATACAGGTACTACTCTCAGAGAGAGATCACACATACAGGTACTACTCTCAGAGAGAGATCACACATACAGGTACACATCTCAGAGAGAGATCACACATACAGGTACTACTCTCAGAGAGAGATCACACATACAGGTACTACTCTCAGAGAGAGACCACACATACAGGTACTACTCTCAGAGAGAGATCACACATACAGGTACTACTCTCAGAGAAAGATCACACATACAGGTACTACTCTCAGAGAGAGATCACACATACAGGTACTCTCTCAGAGAGAGATCACACATACAGGTACTACTCTCAGAGAGAGATCACACATACAGGTACTACTCTCAGAGAAAGATCACACATACAGGTACTACTCTCAGAGAGAGATCACACATACAGGTACTACTCTCAGAGAGAGACCACACATACAGGTACTACTCTCAGAGAGAGACCACACATACAGGTACTACTCTCAGAGAGAGACCACATACAGGTACTACTCTCAGAGAAAGATCACACATACAGGTACTACTCTCAGAGAGAGAGATCACACATACAGGTACTAATCTCAGAGAGAGACCACACATACAGGTACTACTCTCAGAGAGAGACCACATACAGGTACCACTCTCAGAGAGAAATCACACATATAGGTACCACTCTCAGAGAGAAATCACACATACAGGTACTACTCCCAGAGAGATATCACATACATGTATTACTCCCAGAGAGAAATCACACATACAAATATATCTCTCAGAGAGATAACACACGTACAGGTGTCATTCATACGTCTCATCTGCCCACTTATGTTGTTAGGCATTGTAAGAGGTACAATCTTCTTGTATGTGCCAGTTGTGTGGCCCAGGATATTTTGACTCCATGCGTGTGTGTATTGTTTCTTGAACAGTATCAATTTCTTGATCTTCCACCGAAGCCCTGCCAGCTGTTGTTATAAGCTCACACAACTGGGATGTTTGGAGAGACTCTTGTCACTTGACCAAACCACTTAATTCACCGTCTGTCTACGGCATTTGCCCCGCATTCTGTCAGCTTTCATCAGGTCTCACTCTCTCTTTTCTAGATATCTAAATATCCCTTATGCATTTCTTGCTCGTAACTTCAGACTAAAACACATACACGCCTACATTCTTCAATCTATGTAGAGACTGATCAATTATTCTGTGCCCTACATTTTCATATTACCATATCTATTTCCCCCATAAACCTATTAGCCTATCTCAGACTTGTCTCGTCACCATAGTTTACCTCTCGCATAACCACATCTATCAGTCTATCTCAGACTTCTCTCGTCACCATAGTTTACCTCTCGCATAACCACATCTATCAGTCTATCTCAGACTTCTCTCGTCACCATAGTTTACCTCTCGCATAACCACATCTATCAGTCTATCTCAGACTTCTCTCGTCACTATACATCACCAAACACACAAAGATACTTACACGCCCTTGAATCTCTGCGGTAATGGTTGTTCCAGATTTATCAATGATTGCATCAATCTCCTCAATCACATCACAATATGCTTCATTGTTTGTATACCTCACACCTGTTCGACGCCAGGGTATAGTGGACAACTGACCAGTGGGCAAAATGGAACCAACACTGTGGAGTATAGAAGAAATCATGACAACAAGTATGGATAATAGACTCAAGGTTTCTGGGTGCACAGGGATCAAGATGCTGGGCAGTGCATGAGCTGTAGCGGTCAGACACCCATCAAGATGCTGGGCAGTGCATGAGCTGTAGCGGTCAGACACCCCAAGTCTAGTGCTAGCGAACCAAACCCTTTTCCACCTCCATGTGCTGATCCTGAATAACAGACTGCAACAGGGCAGACTGGCTAAGGAGAAGGGGTTGAAGAGGGAAGACTAACCTGGTACCAACAAATTTCAGATGTGTTGGACCTTGAGGAGCAAATATTGGAGTCAAGCTGTAAACTATGACACAACACATTCCATTCTTCAGACAACATCCTACTACTTGCAAAATCCTTTTTATGGCTTGGAGGCAGGAGACTGAGGATGAACGAAGAAGAAGAAGCTGGGGGCATGACTACTTATTAATGCAAAGCGTCTAAGTAGTAAAGTGGCAGATCTCAATCTCCCAGTAAAGGAAAGGTACCGGATTCAACCTGTCAGCATCGACATGCTCGCCCACCCAGCTCACTGTGATGGAAGGAAAGGCAGTGATGAAGGCAGCTATGTGTGAGGAGGCTAAGAAACACCTAGCGGAGAATGTTGAAGAATCCCATTCAGTCGAGGTCTCGGCAGAGCTCAAGAGGATGCCACAGAATTAAAAACAGATGTACAATATATGTTGTGCCCCTATGTTCCAATGGGATTCAGACAGATAAATTATTCAATAAATTGAAGATAGGTGGCACTGACGAATGCACATGCGGTACTGGGAAAATGACCGCTGAACATCTGCTGCAAAACTGCCAGACATACAAGGATCAGAGAAAGCAGATGTGGCCATCACCAGCGGCAACACTATACAAGCTCTATGGCAGTGTCGACAGCCTCAGGATGACCGCTGCTTTTTTCGAAAAAATAAAGGTTGACGTCTGCTGCAAAACTGCCCGACATACGAGGATCAGAGAAAGCAGATGTGGCCATCACCAGTGGCAACACTAGACAAGCTCTATGGCAGTGTCGACAGCCTCAGGATGACCGCTGCTTTTTTCGAAAAAATAAAGGTTGACGTCTGACAGCGTACGAAGAAGAATAAGAAGACAGATAAACGATGATATCCTTTACTACCATATGTTCCAAGTGAAACAGTCCATACATTTAACACCATTCGTGCTATGGACCACATACAAAATATAGACAAATGTAAGTGCTGCACCTTGTAGACTTGCCAGTAACTGTGTCCGTGATGGTCCTCAGGAAGTTGGGAGGTTTGATCAGCTCTTTCAGGACATTGGATTCAACAGCCAAGGGGAAGCCATTGTCCAGCATCTCATCCAGTATCTGCAACAAGAGAGTCAATGTAAAACATGATAATAGCTGTCCATCGTTGTCGATGAGGACCGCCGACATCATCCTTGTCACAGATTTCCCTGTTGGGTGTGGGTGCGCATGTAGCTGAACAGGCCAATGCGGACACGAAAACATCTGCTACATATCGGGCACACGAGGTTTGTAGAAGGTGATGGTGTTCCTGCTGTTCGGGATTTCTGGGTCTCGCGTCTGCTCTGGGCTTTCACAACACGGTCGTCTTCGCCGGTACATACACCCGATTTGACTGCGCTTCTCCAGTCAGATCTGTTTTGCGCAAGACATTCCCAGGTGTCAATGTCTATCTGGCAACCTTTTAGTGAGTCCTTCAGACCATCTTTAAAACGTTTCTTTGGGCGCCCTCTTTCAGCTCGTCGTAGAGAAGCTTCTTTGGGAGCCGCTCGTCTGACATACGGACGAGGTGTCCGGCCCATCCTAGTCGTGCTTTTTCTAGCAGTGCATGTTAGCACTCGAGAGAACCTCGATGTCAGTGACACGATCTTGCCATCGGATGTGGAATATTCGCCTCAGGCAACCTGTGTGGAAGTGGTTTAACCTCCTTGCATGTTCAGAGTATACAGTTCAGCTTTCGCAAGCGTATAGTAGGGTTGGAATGATGGTTGCACGGTAGACTTTGAGTTTGACACATGGTATGATAAACTTAAAACAATGAAAAAGGAAAGCTACTTTTGTGGAGTCTCCTCATTGCTGTTCTTATTACCTTAGAGAGATGTGCCAGCAGTAGCAGAGCTAATAGAAGGACCTGACAAACTGACCATGACAAGCTTGAGGGTACATATGACCCCCAAGATTTATTCCAGGGGTAGCATAGCTGTCATCAGGGTCTGCCAGACTAGAGGCGCTTGTGTGTTCCTTTGACTATCAAGAGATATGTTGGCAACAGCATAGCTGCCATCAGGGTCTGCCAGGCTAGAGTTTGCACATGACATGAAATATGCTGGGACTAGAATAACTACCTGCAGAACCTTCACATCCAGACAAGAGTATGGGCCTCCCTAAGATCTTATGAGCTATGTCAGTGGTAGTTTAACCTTTAACAGACTGATGTTGCTTTCATCAGACTGACAACAACTTCAATGTAATAGCCAAAGCCACATTAAAGCAACAGCCGAATATAGACTGTTTTAATCATATATAGACATCCGGGCTAATGTAGAAATTGGATGAAAATACTGCCCTTTCGATTGTAGAAAGTTCCACTTCCATCATGTTTTGTTAGACAATGAATGGCCATTTTGAAATTTGCTTCAGACATTTGAAAATGATTTCTTCTGTTTCTCACTTGAATTTGAAGATTCATCCATTATTTTCTGTTTCTAAGAATCGACGTCCCTGCACTCTGGGCATACCCAACGGTGCTCAGTCTCTCTTGGCAGGGTTTGGAAGCTGATGATCCCTGCAGCTTGCTGGTTGTACATCCCCTTGCTTCATCCCCTCATGCGCCCTACTTCCATCAAACCTCTTTTAATGTTGAAACTGTGCAGTTCACTCATTGCTGCTCCACTCATTATTGAGAATAGGGAAGTTGAATATTTGGCTACATATTTTTCTGAAGCAGATCTGTTTACTTTGTTTATTTAGATGCAATAAATATGTCTATAGTGAAAACTAACAACTATGCTGATTTTGTACATATTGATTATCTGAGCACTGTTGGACGTTGAAACACAAGGGATTCAGAATATGGGTAAGTTTACATTCTTGTCCTGTTTTTCAACACTATCGCCTTCATCTTCTAAAATACACACAACAAAAACACCAACAAGTTCTTTATTAATGTATGTCTCTTAACACAACATAATCACATAAACCAACAAAAGTTTAAGCTCTCAAAGTCAAAGACCATAGTAAATTGTGATGTGTTCTTCTTCTTCGTACGCTGTCAGACGTCAACCTGTATTTGTTTGAAGAAAGCAGCGGTCATCCTGAGGCTGTCGACACTGCCATAAAGCTTGTCTAGTGTTGCCACTGGTGATGGCCACATGTGCTTTCTCTGGTCCTCATATAACGGGCAGTTTTGTGATGTGTTCAAGAATGGTGCAGCTGTAGGGGAAATAGTGTCAATTTTGTGTTAGGTCTTGTCAAGGATGATAATGAGCAGGGTCTCTCAGGCTGGAGAAGGTGTTTGCATTACCCCAAGAGTTAGTCAACAGGGTCTCTCAGGCTGGAGAAGGTGTTTGCATTACCCCAAGAGTTAGTCAACAGGGTCTCTCAGGCTGGAGAAGGTGTTTGCATTACCCCAAGAGTTAGTCAACAGCCAGAATGAAGCTGATTGTGTGGGTAAGATTCGGACGAAAGCTGGAATCCGTGTCATCCAGGTTTGAGCACAGGCACATTACTCCAACTATGCACACATAAAAAAGTTTTTTTTTAAACAGAGACAGATAAACTAAATATGCTACAGAATGAACGTTCCAAATACAAAACTCATGTGACTGCCAGGAAAGGAAACTGTTGGCATGACAACGGATGTCAGGAACATAACACTTACAATTATGAACCAGAGCTGAGGAACCCAGTGGAGGTTGTCCACCAAACAAGTGAAGTGGAAGGAGTTTGTTAATGCCCTGAAAGATGCCAATTGCCTCATGATGGTCACTACCTGATTTGGTAGTCCCTGGCCAAGGAAACAAAACAGGAAGAACAAAGAACAAGCAATGTGGATGTATTTCTTCACTGCCTGCTTTGGTAGTCAACGGTCAGAGAAACAAGACAAGATGACCAAACACCCAGCAAAGTGGATGTAGTTCTTCACTGCCTGCTTTGGTAGTCCCTGGCCAAGGAAGCAAAACAGGAAGAACAAAGAACAAGCAATGTGGATGGGGTTTGTTGCAGTCATGTCAGACAACATAAGGCATGACGACCACTGCCAGTTTGGCAGACAATGACCAAGGATCTAGAAAAGATGGCCAAAGACATAGTGGAGGGATTTTGTTAATGCCCTGAAATACATCATCAAGCGAAAGACTGAAGAAGACTAAGACTAATATGAACATGCTTCACCTCGTACACAACAACGATGTTCTCCTTGAGAGTTGTCTCAGAACACTCTCTGAAGTAGTCCTCCATTGTGTCATAGATTCTGTGAAGAAACTCCGTCACAAACAAGGGAGGAACTAGGATGAAACAAAGAGAGCTGTAGATTCACTCAATTCCAATATCAAGTTCAGATAACACAAATTTTAAAAATATATTTACATTAAAAAATTATTTTAAAATATATATTATAATCAAAAGGGACTCTGTGGTTAAAAGATGTGTGCCTCCAAAATTAGGCAAAAATTAAATAAATAAACAACAATAAAAGCAGTCCTATGTCAGACACTGCCATCAGGTGTGAAGTGTTAGAGGTAGGTAAGCAGCTGGCTTAAGCAACAAGGGCCCATCGTGCCAACCGTCGAGTCTCAGGTTGAATGCAGTGAGGATGGGGTCTTTTCAATTTTACATAACAGGGTAGTGCATGGACAGCCTGAGGGGCTCGACCATGATGAAGAGAGGGTCATTTCACATCCTCGATGTCCATGGCCTGCTATAAGAGCTGATAGACAGGGACGTCCTCTGCATGGCTAAATATGGCCACATGGCAGCGGTTTTGCATGGTGTCATTGCATTTCAAGGACTTTCAAAAGGGTTACTTTGTTGTTTATGACCTGGTCATACCAGTGAATTGCAAGAGTGTTAGAGGCTTAATTGTAATGAAAGGTAAGCAGTCTAACTGTGTTGTCATGTGAGCACAGCTGTGGTAATAAGGTCCCCAGAGAGAAGGCAAAAGTGAGGTGACCTAATATAACTTAGAAACCAAAATAGAAGCTATGAACCAGAACTCGGACAGTGTGTGATGGATGGCTGCAGGCAGGGTGAAGTGGAGGGAGTTTGTCACTGCTCTTAAAGAAACCATCAGACATGATGGTCACTGACTGTCTTGTCAGTCATTGATCAAGGACCTAAGAAGAGTGGATGTAGACAGGTAAAGTAGATGGCATAAGTTGCTGACCTTAAAGGCACCATCAATCCAGTACTATGAGACAATCACTGGAACTCTCCAAGAAATAAAAAAATGTTAAATACCATATGAAGATGAGAACTACAGGCATATACAAGAAAAAAGGAGAGAAGAAAGAAAGAACTGGAGAAAATTAGACAGTACTGGTCTGTTTGGAGAGGATTGGTTGGTGGCATATGCACTCAAAGCTGATAAGGATGAAGAGGAAGATTGGAGTGTGTAGAGAATGCGGATTGAAGCCAGGTCATTTGCTGTAACAGACAAGCAATCTAACTGTCCTGTCACTTAATATGCTGAAATTTGAACGTTAAAATGCAGTTTTACATAGGAGTGGCGTTCAGAAAGCAATGCCCCACATCATTTTTTCAGCTAATAATGAAAATAAAAGCATACAGTTTTGCACACTTCAAATATGGCATGTGTCAATTGTGTATACCAAATTGCACTGCAATCGGCCAAATAATATGACTGCACTAAGCCGTTGAAATGGAGCATGTTAGCAACTTGCGTTGAACATTCACAAGCATCTATGTGATGTGTATGGAGGTTTTGTAGCTGGCAGTGAGTACAGTTAGTCGCCAGGTTCAGAGAATAAAAGGATCAGGAAGTGTAGATATAAGGCTGCTTGATCGGCCGCGCAGTGGACGGCCTGTCGCAGCCATATGTTACAGGGGGAACTAGAAGGGTCAAGTCAAGGACAGTGACTATTAGTCATGTTACAGGTGGAACTAGAAGGGTCAAGTTAGAGAGAGAGACTATTACAGTCATGTTACAGGGGGAACTAGAAGGGTCAAGTTAGAGAGAGAGACTGTTACAGTCATGTTACAGGGGAAACTAGAAGGGTCAAGTTAGAGAGAGAGACTGTTACAGTCATGTTACAGGGGGAACTAGAAGGGTCAAGTCAAGGAGAGTGACTGTTACAGTCATGTTACAGGGGGAACTAGAAGGGTCAAGTCAAGGAGAGTGACTGTTACAGTCATGTTACAGGGGAAACTAGAAGGGTCAAGTTAAAGAGAGAGACTGTTACAGTCATGTTACAGGGGAAACTAGAAGGGTCAAGTTAAAGAGAGAGACTGTTACAGTCATGTTACAGGGGGAACTAGAAGGGTCAAGTCAAGGAGAGTGACTGTTACAGTCATGTTACAGGGGAAACTAGAAGGGTCAAGTTAAAGAGAGAGACTGTTACAGTCATGTTACAGGGGAAACTAGAAGGGTCAAGTTAAAGAGAGAGACTGTTACAGTCATGTTACAGGGGGAACTAGAAGGCATCAGTCTAGCATGACAAAAACATCGCCCACTAACCCTCTGTGGTGACAACTGCAACAAAGTGTAAACTGTTGCGGTAGACGCTGATGAGATAGTGATGAGGTGTGACAATGACAGGCGGAGCATCTTCTGGGCTCGAGACCTGCAAGCAGACAGAAACAAAATACAATTTTGAAATCATTCTCTTCTACCATGGGATGTAAAGGTTTCCTTTCCTTGTTTATATGGTCTATTGTCTCTACAAGATGCAGTAGCCTCTCATTGTGACTTGACTTAGTCGGTTCTCTTCATCCAAGGGATGTACAGTCTTCTACAATGGGCTGTAGAGGTGTTGTTTTCATGTTCTTATGGCTAAAAGTTGTTGCTGCATACTGAGGTTGTTGTCTGAAAGATACTTGTGCTGAGCTCTCCTGTCTGAACGATACTTGTGCTGAGCTCTCCTGTCTGAAAGATACTTGTGCTGAGCTCTCCTGTCTGAAAGATACTTGTGCTGAGCTCTCCTGTCTGAAAGATACTTGTGCTGAGCTCTCCTGTCTGAAAGATACTTGTGCTGAGATCTCCGACTCTGTTCTTTCTCAAATAATCACATCTATTTCCTTCATAACATGGGTGATCTGCCTCATGCTTCACCCATTCAGCTTATGTCTTTGTTAAAATGGGGAAAAGGGTCATGTTGTCACTATTCTTATCTTGTGAAGTCAACAGATCTAACTTATCTTTATACTGGTTTAGAAGACTCTACAGAGTGTATACAACCAGATTCTTGACGGGTGGTTTTTATCGATGTGTGAGTCCATCTAATAGACTCAAAACACTAGAGTTAAATAGACCCGCAGCCAGTTAGGTACCATCTATAGCTGCTCTTAAAAAACCACCTGGGGAAGGGCACAAATAACTTGGGTAGATTTTTAACTTGAATTTTGTCCGGGTAGCGGCTATTAAGCCTACTCTTTTCAATTTCCAACGGCCAAGGAATTTTTAACGTGCTCGACACTGAACATGGGAGTCGTATCTCACTACCTACTATCTCACAGTAATTTTTACCAGAAGATCCATATGAAAAAAATCCCGGTCTCCACCGTGATTCACATGCCTCCAAGGCGGACACCTTACCCTGAGACCAATGAGTCCCCCTATTGGACACATGTCTGTGTTGGCAATGTTTGATTTGCTGAACAGGTGACTTTTCAATCTGTAATGGCCTGTTCACAGTCTGAATATTGTCACTTGATCTTTTCTTGGCAAGGAGTAGAATGCTTTGAAGTTTCTTTTTACCATTGCCATCATTTCTTCATATGTAACCATGTCTTTACTTTGTTTTTCTTTCCCCATCTTTGGCTGGTCTATCTGCTTCTTCATTTCCATGTTTCTTACGGTCTGCAGGAAATTACTCAATTTTCACTCTATTGATAGTGTAGCTGGTATTCATGAGTGCCTCTGTTAGACTGTCCAATTTGATTTTTTAAAAATGGTTTCTGAGTTTCCACTCTGGACGACATTTCTCTGTTAACAGGTTATAGAGGTTCTTATATCATGATGCATAGTGAAGAAGGTATGTGGGCCTCTTTGCTATAGTACAATGTGAGACTGCTCAGCAGTCTCACCAATATGGGGATCACAGTGTCTATCCCCACTTCATTGACTTGACTGCTGTAACACAGACCATTTCCAAGAGAATGACGAGAGCATTAGGTGAGGTCTTGATCAGTATGTTGCCCCTGACCTTGGTGTTAGTCTCATCAGGATGTGGCAGATGGCCCCCAAAGGGGCCTCTTACAACTTGCCAAACAGGTTACAGTGTTACTATTATTTTTTTGTCCTCTGGTCCAATATCACAGACCTGATTAGATAATAGTGCACATAATGTCTGCCCTAAAACATTCCATAATATGCATGTGTTTTAAATGATTATGTTCTTCCAAGAGAATCTGCAAATATAAAATAATTGAAAGAACTTTCAATTTAGTAACTTAATGGCATGTTATTTCAAATGAGATTTTAATTAGCAATATCTTGTGTTGCAGAAATGATTTGTCTCACCATTCTCAAATACAATCACATTCTATAACCAATGTTTTAGGATGGCCTGAAAGGGGATAAAAGAATAGCTAAATTGTGACCTGCCAGGCATGTCACAAGGGCTGAGTGTGAGACCTACTGGCCAATCCTGTACAAACAATCATTATCATTAACAACTGGTCCCCCTTGGAATATAAAGCCGGAACAGATGTTCTCCCTCTGTTCCTATTCTGTACCATCTTCTTGAGTTCTTCCCAGAAGACGCTGATTGGATTGACTTCCTCCTATATCATTCGTCGCCAGGTATTTCTTGGCCTTCCCACACATCTCTTTTCCCGTGTATTCGAATCCAGTGCATGTCTAGTTATACTGTCCAACTTCTTCCTCAAAGTGTCATATCCACGTCCACTTTATTCTCCCAATTTCATGCTCTATTGGTTGGTGCTGTGTTCCTTCCCACAGATCTGTGTTTGTCATCTAATACAAAATATGCACTGATAAAGACCTGCAGTCTAGATATGATACCCTTAGTTATATGCCATGTCCCAGAGCCATATAGCAGGACTGATTGTTCATTAGTGTTTAACAGCCTAATCCTATTCTCCACGGAGAATGCTGCTGAATTCCATATTGGGCAAAGAGAGGTAAAAGCAAATCTGGCCTTGTTGATCTTAGCGTTAACAACTTGGTTTACTCCTGTGTTTATCAATAGTACTGTCCAGGTAGGTAAAACGTACTTCTTCAATTATCTGACCATTAATCTTTATGGGGGTCTCTTTGCTTGGTACTTTTTCTCATTCCTTTTACTTTGTTGACACTAATCTGCAATCTAATCCATTGCTGCTTCATGTATTTATCTATCATCTTGTGTATGTCATACTACTTATGTAACAGCATGCATTTATAATCTGTAAAATCCAGATCTTCCAGTTGCTTAATAAATGTCAACTGCATTCCTGTGTTTCTACTCTTCTTTGTTTGCCACATCACCCAGCACATGACCATGAGAAAGATTGTTGGAGACAGAAGGCATCCTTATCTGACCCAAGTTGGAACTGTAAATAGGTTTGACAATTTGCCTTTGTGGATTAATAATCATGTGACCTGTTCATAGAAATCTTGTGTAATACTTATAAATGTATCTGATATTCCAATATGTATCAACATTTTCCAAATGACTGTTTGGTCTATACTATCAAATGCCTTTTCAAAATCTATAAAGTTCATATATAGACGCGTTTGCCACTCCCTAAATTGATCTATGATAATTCTGAGTGTTGTTATTTGATCTGTAGAAGTTCTTCGTGCTTGGAAACTTCGTTCTTTTTTCAGTTTTACATCTAAAGCCCCTTTTATATTATCTGTAGAAACTATAAGCTACAAAAAACAGTAAACATATGCACACCAAGGTAGAAGAGAAGTGGCTCAGTAAAGTCACACAGAGAATATGTACAAAGAGACAACTAAGGGATGGTTGGTATGGGACTGACCACCCGCTCCTGCAATAACTATAAGCCATAAAAATAAATAGTAGACATTCACACCTCAATATAGCAGAGGAGCAGCTAAGTAAAGGTATATATTCTACATAACTGTCAGATCTTATCCGTCATTGTTAAACTCAATAAGTGTTTATTTATTGCAATGCAAAGAATTGTAAAAATGACCAGTATGATCAACAATACCCTAACACAAGATCAAACAAGACCATCTTCCAAGGCTCCTCAAACCCATATACAACTGATTGCTGACCCCTAAACAAACTAAGTTATTTTAAATGTTCCAGTGAAAATAGCTTACTTTGTTCTGTGCTTCAAAGAAATAATCACAGATGGATTTGTTTACGGCACTCTTCCAGTGCTTCTCTAGAAACACATCTCTGAAGAATAAAAACAAAATGCAAGTGATAACAATTCCAAACATGTGAACAACAATAACAGCTCTTGCTGTCTTAGAACTCAGCCATTGTAAACACCCTTTATGGCAGAACTGAATAACTAATAACAAACTGGACTGTTTCAGATTTTGGCCCTAATTTCACCAAGAACTGACCAACAGGACAGTGATAGTGGATCAAATTAAACCAAGCAAAGCAATATCAAATTTGAACAGCGCCATTGTCAGGTAAGTATTTTTTCAGATGATAGAAAAATTAAACTAGATAACAGAAGCCCCTGCCAAGATTTATCAACTGTCACTAATGCTAAAACAACCAAACATGAGCTGAAGTTTGTGTCAGCATGTTGCACCTGAATTAGCACCCATAGAATGCATATTTTGTAAGACTCAAAACTATTCCAAGGAGGTCAGTCACTTTTATCTTTGTCCCAATATGCTTCTATTTACCACACACTTCTCTGTATTGTCTTGAGAGCCATTGATCTTTCCCATTCTCCTCATACAATTCTGTGTACTAGGAATAAACATTCCCTTAAGTCTGTATTTTCCTCTACTTTCGATCATGCAGATTAGCTTAGCCAGCCAACAAAGACTTGTCTGGGATGTGACCATCGCCATTCAAAAGCTTATAAGTTGAGTCGTAAAAGGGTTAAAAAAAAAACAAATGATAACCATATTTATATAAGCTGTTAAAGATTGGTAGGACGGCTGCCATTGTCAAGGCATTTTTTAAATTTCACATTAGTGCTGCACAAGAGTTTATGCTAGGCACGGATGCTTGATTATTTTGTTGATGTCTAACGCACTGTGAAATAACCAAAAATATTCTGTCTGATGCTGAAATAATCATACCTTTGTCAAAATAAGGTTAAAACAAAAAACCTTAACCAGTAACAAACAACAAATTAGTAAATATGTAATTAAATATCAACTAACTTGTTACATAATTATCCATGACTTCATTCTGTGTTCGCTTCTCGATCGGGTTTTAACAGTATTTTTAAGTCCTGCCATGTCACAATAGTCATTTAGAAATGAATTCGTGCTTCGGAATTCCCCAACTTGCTCATTACACTGTGTGCAAGTTATTGTAAACACTAAATTTAACCCTACCCAACACTTCACATTGTGCGTTTATATCAGTTTGAGGTCATCATTAGTAAATTCTGTAGGACTGTAGGCCACTGAGACCTCGTCAACTACACCTGCCTAGCTAACGACAGCTTAACTTGAATTGTGAATACAAAGTCCATTTTCATGGACATGCCATGCAAAATACCCTGTTCTGGCTTTCTCATTAGTGCAGTTTCTAAAGTTACCAGGGAGGCAAACGATTTACAAGTAAACAAATGGCGGAGGTGAAAGGAGCGGGGCAGCGCAGCCGAACAAAAGTAGTAGAACCAACGATCCTGCTCAAGCGTGGCCTGGTGGTTAGGAAAGAGATGGCCAATAGTAGCAATACTTGAATACTACCAACCCCAGAACCAACAACTCAAACTAGTCAAAACTCTACAGTCTACAGTTCCAGCAAATCGCACGCAGGCGACTTCAGTGGGCATGAACAATTACAATGAATCGTCCACTGGTAATTTCGTGAAAAGATATATAATTATATGATATACGACTAGGAAGAGAGTCACTCGGTCAGAGTTCTGGGTTGACACCTTGTTGTTCTTAGTTTAGAGTAGTTTAGACTAATTACTAAACTAAAAAAGTCTTTAGTAAAGTTAAACAGGGCTGGGGCCTCATGCCTGCGCAGGATAACTACCTTGTCGAGGATTGGAGCACGTGCCTAAATATGACTTAGTCATCTACTTACAAAGGCTAAGACTAACTTCACTAAGACTAAGACTTTTACTAAAGACTACTACTACTACTAGTACTGAGTAGTAAAAGTTAGTAGTTTATAATTATTGTTTAACTGTTATCACTGTCAAGAGAGGGGAACACGGATGAGGATCGAGATCATATTACTATCATTTTTAATCAGCTACTACACCTATCTCCTCAGCTAACTTTTTCTAAGTGCAGACACGCATATATAATTGTGGAAGGGGTATAGAACCTAATAGAGTCTTACCCCGAAACATTGATCACAAACAAACTGTGTATCATGTTTGCGTTTGTTCAACCGCCGGAAGTCTGCTGGACTTTGTCATGTGATCTCCTCTTGAGTGCCAGACCACATCTCACAAAGAAAGCCAAACACCGACACAAAATAAAAGTGACTAAAACACAAACTATTTTATATACCAACGATTCTTAAGCTGTGATCTGATAACACCTGGGTGGTTTTAACTTAACTTCATTATACTGGTTTAGAAGACTCTGCAAAGTATGTACACAACCATTTTTTTAAATCATACCCTGCATTGAATTTGCCTTTTTCATTGCTTCCTGGACGCGCTCGCTCACCTTATCTGTATGATGTATTTTAGCCCCAAACTTACCATAACAGTTATCCACGTTAAATTCAATTTGCCTGTTATCATACCATTCTTGAATCTGATCTAAATCTGCTCTAAATTGATCCACCTCTCCTTGAGATGAGACACGTCCGGATAGTTTTGTGGCATACGCGAATTTTGCGATCATAGACAATATCCTTGTCCAAATCATGTATATATTTCAAAAACAAAATAAATTAAAAAACCGAGCCCTGTGGCACTCAACATTTTGCCTGCCACCACTCAGAGTACTCATTATTGATCTTGTTAGTTCAGTGTTGTTGTCCCTGATGAAGGCCTATTGGTCGTAACGTAGGTTTTGTTTGTGTTCTCGTCTCGGTGCGGTATCTGACCATACCCATTTTTAAATTTTGATTAAGCTCAACCTTAATCAACTTTTACTAGTTTTTTTTTTCATGTTTTTTTCTCATTATTGATGCCCAGTATCTGCCTTTTTTCTGTTAACCAATTTTATATCAAACTGGCAACTTTGACACCAATTCCATGTGATTTCAACTCACTAATCTTTTATGAGGTACTTATCAGAGAACTTTGCAAAATCCAGATAAATAACATCCATCGGCTCTCACCCATCTATCAATTTGGTAACCCTATCCATCATGAATTCAGATTTGTTAAGCACGGATCCGTGAAGGCTTGAAAAAATGTTATGAACATTTACGTCTAGAATAAACAGTTAAAATGAGAGATATACAAAATAGGAAGACAGAAACAAGAACAAATACAGCAAAAGTTAATTTATACACCGTTCACGCCATTAGACAAACGCCGATTAAACCCCCCCCCCTCCCCCACCCCCACTTCCTGTGGGAATTTGAGCAGTAAGGCAGGAGGCCGAACATCACAGTAGAACTGCCGTCAGTAAAAACATACTTCTGAAAACGCCACCACAGAGCCAAATATCAAAGGATGTGAACCAGACAAAGTCAAAATACCTGACCGAAACTAAATAAAAGTTTCCCATGATCAGAGAAATTGAAGCCGGTGGCACGGTTGATCATATCAAAGATTGCTAGAAGAATGAAACTCGCTAAGACGATTGGATGAGCCGATCTTAGAAATGATAGGATAAATAACATTGCGTTGAATTTCCCTAAAATGTATTTGCTGAGCCTCAGGATGGATCGCTGGCTGAATTTGAAACGTACACTCACTGATAGTGATGACGGGACTGTATCCTGTTCAATGCAAAAGGAAGTTTCGTCCAGTTATCTTAAAAAGTGCTGAAGTTATAGTAAGGCATATATGTAGATTGGCTTCACGTGTACATGCCCAGAAGGTAATCAACTACCTCAATGTGGGCAGTGTTGCGACATATTGTTCTAAGAGCCCACGAAACTCTCAAAATTGCGAAGACATCACTTAACTTAACTTAACATTGTTATACTGGTTTAGAAGACTTTGCAGAGTCTGTAAACAACCAGTTTCTTTTAAATTTCCTTTCTCTAAAAGCTATGTGCATCCAATCGAAATATCCACTCACAACAAAAAATATTTTTCCCACTACAAAATAAAGAACAGGCGCTTTTGGAAAGTGAGAAAATGGTTAAGAAAAGACTACAGCTGGTATCTCCTTTGATCAACGAAAAAGCTGCCTAGGACCTTGCCGTAATACTTTTGTCAAGCGATGCAGTTAGGAATCTAATCGACGGTTTACCAGCCAATATAAAAGAACAGTAATTAGGAAGACTTTGCATGTCCCACTATTTTGCTTTGCAACTTGACGAAAGCACTAACATAACAAACAAAGCAACCTTATTGTGCTACGTTAGATGTGTGCACCAGAAATATGTTTTCGAATACCTACTGTTCATCTAAAAGAAATACCGTAGAAGGAAGAAATGCCAGACGACTGGAAAGAAGGCTGTTTAATAAAGTTACCAAAAGAAGGGAGATTTACAGCAGTTAACCAATGATAGAGAAATAATGTTGTTATCTGTACCTGAACATGTTTTGAACAGAATCGTTCTAGGTCAATTAAAAGAAATTATAGATGACCAGTTGATGGATGAGCAGGCCGGCTGACGACAAATTAAATGGACATTGACGGAAAAATTTGAATATCTTGACTTTGCAGAGGATTGTACTCTTTTGTCCCATTCCCACAGCCAGATGCACAGTAGAGTGTGTATACTTGAAGAGAGGTCACTACATTTGGGGACTGAAAATACAGAGACAAAAAATACAATAAATACAACGAACAATGATACAATTAGGTTGTGAGATATGCAGATGATACAGTTGTACTCTCGAAGAAGGCTGCGAGACTGGAACTGATGATCATGTCGGTTAAACGCCCCAACAAGGAATCTATTCATAAACACCAGCAGAACAAAGACAATGTGCACTGACAAGGCAACAACCAGACCTACAATTATCATAGAGAAGCAACAACTTTAAAACATCACCAGATTTGAATATTTTAGCCCGATCATAAGCAACAACAGAGATTGCCAAAATACAAATTAGGAGAGCAATGACACTACAGTGGCTACCTAAAATGAAACACTAACAAAATTATAACAATTTAGATCGTGAGGACTTGCATCTCCCCAGTGGCTACGTACGGAGGCGAGACGTTGTCAACCACACAAGCCCTAACGATAAAGATGGAATCATTCGAGCTAAAATACTACAGGAGGATGCTCAAAATGCTATGGATAGCAACAAATAAAAACGCAGACATAAAAAAGGAACTGGATAAAGAACAAAACTGGCATGTTAGCAACATTATGTTTGGGAAACTAACATACTCGCCACATCAAACGTCATAATGGTATAGAAACAACAGTACTGGAGGGTATGGTACCTCACTAGAGGCAGAGGCAGGTCTAGAAGAAGATGGACAAGGGACATTACTCTGTGGTTGACCATGGTAGAGGGGGGAGAGCTGTCCAGGAATACACCTTTTTGCAGATCAGCTGTCATGAGAGCGACGTTCTGCAAAGAAAATCCCACACGATGAAGATGATTGGAAATATGAACCTGGATCCTCTTGGCCGTAGAACAATGCAATGCTTTACAAAAGGCTCATCTCCTTGGTCAAACTGCTGTGACAAAGTCGTTTTTCAGGACCACAGCAGGGACGAGAGGTTAAGTATTGTCAGTATGTTTTTCCTGACCCTGACCTGAGGTTAGGTCTTGTCAGTATGTTTCTCCTGACCCTGACCTGAGGTTAGGTCTTGTCAGTATGTTTCTCCTGACCCTGACCTGAGGTTAGGTCTTGTCAGTATGTTTCTCCTGACCCTGACCTGAGGTTAGGTCTTGTCAGTATGTTTCTCCTGACTCTGACCTGAGATAATGTCTTGTCAGTATGTTTCTCCTGACTCGACCTGAGGTTAGGTTTGTCAGTATGTTTCTTATGACTCTGACCTGCGGTTATGTCTTGTCAGTATGTTTCTCCTGACCCTGACCTGAGGTTAGGTCTTGTCAGTATGTTTCTCCTGACGCTGACCTGAGGTTAGGTCTTGTCAGTATGTTTCTCCTGACCCTGACCTGAGGTTAGGTCTTGTCAGTATGTTTCTCCTGACGCTGACCTGAGGTTAGGTCTTGTCAGTATGTTTCTCCTGACCCTGACGTTAGGTTAGGTTTTGATCAGTATGTTTCATCTGACCCTGAGATTGGGTCCTGCCAGTATATTTCGCTTGACCCTGACGTGAGGTTAGGACTTGATCAGTATGTATCACCTGGCCCTGACGAAAGTCTGACGAAGGACTACAGTAAGCCAACAACATTAGTGCCAGACACGACTACGTTTGTACCCGTTTACTGCGCTCGATAGCGACTGGGTGAACGAGTTGGTAAGCGCTACTTTCTTATGACAAAGGTACCTGGTTCGATCTTCAATATTGATACGCTCTGGTCGACTCAGCTGTAAATTGACGTTGGCTAACTGTTATAGAAAGAAATATAGAGAGGAAGGGAACTAGTCTGCGAACGGAGCTCATTGACGGAATAATACTGACAAAGAGGTCAAAATACTTCATCAGGCTAGCAATGGTCCAATAGTCTTCACTTGACCGGCGAAGATGTCCAGTCTTCACCAGACAGACAAAAGAGTACATATGTGACAGTTTCAGCTCCATATGGTGCATGGGCGTTTAGGGCAGGGGAGATTTAAATGGCGACTATGTTCGATAAGAATGAAAAAGTTGCCTCAATGTTGTTGGACAAGAAGGGGGTCAAACTCTGGTCACAACACCAAGCCTTCAAACGAGAGGTCAAGGTTCACGATACAAATGGAAAACTTGGCTAGTTTTGGGGGTGGGTATCGGTTTGACCAATTCTGGCATCAGACCTAAGTGGTAGGGGCTTTGATTGAAGATAGGAACGTACACAACAGGCTGGCACAGTAAAGTGACAATGGCCTATGGTTCGTACAATCAATGGATTCTAGATTAGGTGGGAACAAATTAAAGTGATGGCTAACCAGCAGACTAGGGAGGACCATTGGTTAGCCATGCTTGTTTCTAGGGCTAAGTAGATACGCTATAAAAGACAACGCACACAGGAAATTTAGGAGAAAGAGAGAGAGTTTACGGGATGGTTATACCATCATTTCTGGAAATACAGGGCCTTCTCGTTGCAAAACATGAAGCGCACAGGGAGTACCAGAGGGACACATCATCTCCGGCAGCAAAAGCTGCCTTCAATACTGCTCGCAAAGCTGTCCAGACCAGGCTTAGAGAGATGCAAGACTCCTGGCTCAGCAAAAGAGCTGACGAAATTGAGATGTTCGCCGAGCGTCATGACACCAAACGGTTTTACGAGGCACTGAAAGCTCTCTACGGCCCGCAGCCCTCTAGTAATACTCCAGTTCGCAGTGCGGATGGGACACTGCTAACAGATAAGGTTCAGAATCTAGACAGATTGGCAGACCACTTCTGCAAAATACTAAACCACCCATCGTCCATAAATGAAGAGGCCATCCGACGTATGCCGCAGGTGGAACTGAACCTGGCGTTGGATGAAGTAATTACTGAGGAGGAAGTCGACAGGGCAATCAGTTCACTATCTATAGGAAAAGCTCCAGGAGCTGATGCAATACCAGCAGAGGTATATAAGACAGCTGGCCCATCCCTCACCAGAAGGATCACTGAACTCTTCTGCCACATGTGGGTTGAAGAAATAATTCCCGCAGGAGCTAAAGGACGCCTCAATCGTACACCTGTACAAAAGAAAAGGCAGCCGTCAGGAATGCGACAACCATCGTGGAATATCACTACTCTCCGTAGCAGGCAAGATCCTAGCGCGCTTACTGCTAAACAAGCTCAACAAACACCTTGAACAAAGCCACCACCTCCCAGAAAGCCTATGTGGATTCAGAGCCGGAAGAGGAACAGTGGACATGATTTTTGCCGCTCGCCAAGTACAAGAGAAGTGTCGGGAACAAAATCAGGCCTTGTACACCACATTTATTGATTTGACAAAGGCATTTGATACAGTAAACAGAGGAGGGCTGTGGATGATAATGTCCAAGTTTGGCTGCCCCAATAAGTTCATAACCATGGTGAAACAGCTACACGAAGGCATGTGTGCTCGTGTACTGGACAGCCGTGCAATCTCTAAAATGTTTCTAGTATCAAACGGAGTAAAACAAGGATGTGTACTCGCCCCGACTTTGTTCAGCATGATGTTCGCGGCCACGATGACAGACACCTTCACATCACTGAAGCTTGGAATACCCATAAAGTACCGCACAGATGTCAAGTTACTCAATCCCAGAAGAATGAAGGCCAAAACCAAAGTGGCTGGCGACATAATCAGGGAACTTGTATTTGCTGACGACTGCGCTCTAATGAGCAACTCGGAAAGGAACATGCAGGTTGGATTGGACCAGTTCAATGCCGCATGAGAAAATTTTGGCCTGACCATAAATGCCAAAAAAAACAGAGCTCATGTACCAATCAGCACCAGGCATGCCGTACACAAAACCAGACACTACAGTCAGCGGACAGACGCTGAATGTCGTAGACTAATTCACATATCTGGGCGAATATTCCACATCCGATGGCAAGATCGTGTCACTGACATCGAGGTTCTCTCGAGGGCTAACATGCCCAGCATCCATGCACTGCTAGAAAAAACACGACTAAGATGGGCCGGACACCTCGTCCGTATGTCAGACGAGCGGCTCCCAAAGAAGCTTCTTTACGGCGAGCTGAGAGAGGGATGGCGCGAGAGAGGGCGCCCAAAGAAACGTTTTAATGACGGTCTGAAGGACTCACTGAAAAGTTGCCAGATAGACATCGACACCTGGGAGTGTCTTGCGCAAAACAGATCTGACTGGAGAAGCGCAGTCAAGTCGGGTTTAGCTACCGTCGAAGACGATCGTGTTGTGAAAGCCCAGAGCAGACGCGAGACCCGGAAATCCCAAACAGCGGGAACACCATCACCTTCTACAAACCTCGTGTGCCCGATATGTAGCAGATGTTTTCGTGCCCGCATTAGCCTGTTCAGCCACATGCGCACCAACACCCAACAGGGAAATCTGTGACAAGGATGATGTCGGCGGTCCTCATCGACAACGATGGACAGCTATTATTATTATTATCCCATCATGCACCTAGAGCCTCACGATTCACACTCAATAGGTGTGTATGATTGACACATTACGAACTGTACGAGATATGATCACATGTGAGTGTGAAGATTCGTCTGAGTAGAGATTTGATCACATGTGAGTATGCAGATCGTCTGAGTAGAGATTTGATCTCTTGTGAGTGTGCAGATTTGTCTGAGTAGAGATTTGATCTCTCGTGAGTGTGCAGATTTGTCGGAGTAGAGATCTGATCTCTTGTGAGTGTGCAGACTTGTCTGAGTAGAGATCTGATCACATGTGAGGGTGCAGATTTGTCTAAGTAGAGATTTGATCTCTTGTGAGTGTGCAGATTTGTCTGAGTAGAGATTTGATCGCTTGTGAGTGTGCAGATTTGTCTGAGTAGAGATTTGATCTCTCGTGAGTGTGCAGATTTGTCTGAGTAGAGATTTGATCTCTTGTGAGTGTGCAGACTTGTCTGAGTAGAGATCTGATCACATGTGAGGGTGCAGATTTGTCTAAGTAGAGATTTGATCTCTTGTGAGTGTGCAGATTTGTCTGAGTAGAGATTTGATCTCTTGTGAGTGTGCAGATTTGTCTGAGTAGACATTTGATCTCTTGTGAGTGTGCAGATTTGTCTAAGTAGAGATTTGATCTCTTGTGAGTGTGCAGACTTGTCTGAGTAGAGATTTGATCACATATAACGGTGCAGACTTGTCTAAGTAGAGATCTGATCTCTTGTGAGTGTGCAGACTTGTATGTGTAGAGATTTGATCACATGTGCAGGAGAGGACAACGAACTAGGGAGAACAACTAAGTTATAAATAGATAGTATTCGAATTTATGAATTGTGTTATTGCAGATATAGACTTAGAATCTGGGTACTTGAGCTACAAATGGAAACATCGACAGTTAATTGCTTGTACCATCTGTGCTCAATTAATATATAACTATTTAGTTTAGTCTTTTTGATATTTTTTTTGATATTATTTTGGCTTAATGGTTCAAGACATGGTCAGATAGTTGTCTCTATACTACCAAAAGTGTCCATAGTCTTCACGAGACGTTCAAATGGGCTCATGGGCTTCATCCGACTCTCGAAAGGGTGTATGTCACACACACACCCACACACTAATACACAAGTACACACACACCACACACCATGACATACGTATATACACACATATACACGCCCTCACCCCTACAGGTACACACATACCCTCACATACTCGCACGCACACACACACACTCACTCACATATATCCTCACACACACACAATCCCACACAGGTATATAC
This sequence comes from Ariolimax columbianus, assembly GCA_036924085.1. Classification (NCBI taxonomy): domain Eukaryota; kingdom Metazoa; phylum Mollusca; class Gastropoda; order Stylommatophora; family Arionidae; genus Ariolimax; species Ariolimax columbianus. The sequence goes on from JAVGWX010000010.1 coordinate 5,765,037, forward strand.
GTACCCTCACATACGTGTATGCGTGTATGTCCATACCCACACACCCCCACATACAACCTCACATACACACCGTCACACACACGTGTGTCAGCGTCAAGGCTGTTCAGTTGAGTAGTTTATTTATCTCAAGAGTTACACCATATATCTACATCACGACACTACTTCAACACAATAGAACACAGTAAATACTATTGTGATCCTAAAACAAAACAATATTATTTATTACACCGAAGAAGAGCAAGCCGACCCCGACATTTCACTTTTCGCCCCTCCGTAGTATAGCAACCTGACCCCGACATTTCACTTTTCGCCCCTCCGTAGTATAGCAAGGCGACCCCGACATTTCACTTTTCGCTCCTCCGAAGAAGAGCTAGCGAAACCCGACATTTCACTTTTCGCCCCTCTGTAGTATAGCAAGCCGACCCCGACATTTCACTTTTCGCCCCTCCGTAGTATAGCAAGGCGACCCCGACATTTCACTTTTCGCTCCTCCGAAGAAGAGCTAGCGAAACCCGACATTTCACTTTTCACCCCTCAGTAGTAAAGCAAGCCAACCCCGTCATTTCACTTTTCGCCCCTCCGTAGTATAGCAAGCCGACCCCGACATTTCACTTTTCGTTCCTCCTCCGAAGAGCTAGCCGATCCCGACATCGCTGGGTTGCGATGCCGAGCACGAATACACAAGACGTTTCCCAGACGTTTTATAATAATATAAAAGACAAATAATGTATTTTACATGCATACATGCAATCCATGTGCAGTGGTGCGTACGTTAAAAATACATTAGCAGTTGGAAATCAAAAAGAGTAGGCCTAACGGCAGCTGCTCGGGCAAAATTGAAGTTAACAATCTACTCAAATTATTCTAGGGATATTCGCTCTACAGAGAATGTGTCGTAATGAAGGAGGCTGTGTGGCTATAACTTCAGGTCTTGGTTATCTGGTTAGCGGAGCGGATGGATGGCTCCTGGCAAGCTGCGGGTCTACCTTGCTCTAGTTTACGCTTACACCTCCTCAGTCTCGAAAATAGGTGACTGTAAATTTCAGGAGCTAACATATTCTGGGATTGACCTGGCAAGTCACCAGGGGATTTTCATCTGCCAAAAAAAAAATAAAAATGAAACAACGTCTAACGACAAAAGTGGATCGAAGATAAATGAATAGACATACCATCTGATAATTTTGTTGAAACAAAACTGAGTTCAAATATTGTTCCAGATTTTCCCAAAGCGTTGTCACACACTAAGCTAAGTCCAGCTTGGCTGGCTGAGGCCCACATGAGGTACAGTAGGTATTTCAGCCAAATTATGAAGATGTGAGAGAAGCAAAGTGACAAAACACAATATTTCCTCAATGCTGTCCATGATGAACTGCTGGCATAGCTCATAGGTTCAATGGGTTGATAGATCTGAAATATTCATTGTCGGTTAAGAACACGTTCCTAGCACTCCTCGGGATACGGCTTGGTCTGGCCGGTTAAACTGCTGGAGTAAACTCCCTGGAAAACCAAGGCGCAGATCCTATCATGCATTGGAGAAGAACAACATCCATGACTGGCGCCTGCCCAACAATACGGAAATCTTGATCAAAACCCGGATAGGGAATATCCGAAATGTCGTGTAGGACAGTTTCCCTTGGAGAGACAACCCTGACCCCCCAATAAACTGCTGCTCTAGAGACAGAATGGGGACAGTCAAGAGCTAGGGAGGCGACCCCAAACAAATGCATGCTGAAGTCGGATGCACTGAGCTACGGCACATAACACAGTGCAACGCAGTGCGTTTAATGATGACGGACACCAAAATGACTCAACGAGATGTGCTCGACTCAAGGAATCCCGCAAGGTGGGAAGACTGCCGGACCCACTCCTTGAAGGGCTCCACTAACTGCTACTGGTGGTCCCCTACCTCCGTGCCGTGGAACCAGGGCACGGGCAGCTAGGACCTACAAAAGAAGTAGCATTTGACAACAGCCAGTGCCCCTCCGCGAGATGCTGTATGGAAGTGCATGGAGCCTCAAGTCGACTGCTCCCTGCGTTAGAGTCATTGAAGTCGAGTTCTGAAGACGAACGAGTAAGAAGACGAAAACAAAGAACTGTATCCAGTACATAAATCAGTACATTCAACTCACTGAACGAAGAATCGTAAAGACGAAGATAGAAATGAAGAACATATCTTAAGGAATAACAATGGTTTCCATCATTTTGACGGCCTTGTCTTGTTTTGTTTTGTCTTATCTACTTGTACCGTAAAACGATGTGGGGAGCTGTAGCTTTCTGTCCACGACCAGACGCGTCGTTAAAGTAATCGCCATCCCATGACGATTTAGAATATCCGCAACATTTCCTATCCATCTAGTTCTCGGTCTGCCACGATTGCCAAAACCCGAACGTGGTGCGTTATAGGCGCCCACGGGTAAGTTGATCAGGATGCATTCTCATCTGGTGGCCGAATTATTTAACTCTTCCTTCATCAACATATTCAGAGAGAGAGAGAGAGAGAGAGAGAGAGAGAGAGAGGGGGGGGGGGCGAGAATGAAAGACTAGCTAACAGGCTGACTAGGAGTTAATGATATTTAGAATGAATTGCAGGGTGACTGAGCCAGCATACGCCTTCGAATTTTTGCCAGTCGCTCTATAAGTGTGTGTGTTAGACACGCTGTGACTAGAAGAGATTTGAATGTGTGTGGTGTGTGCAGGACACCGAGTGTACAATATGCGTTCTAAAGTGTGTATATACAGATCGACTGAGTGTGTTACCATAAGTGAATACGTGATTCCGACTAGAATGACGCGATCGAAGTATTTTTAAATATACAGATCACTAGATGGTAATTGATCTGATAGTAAATGTGAATGGAAAGTATTTGTGAAGTACAGATCCCCTGACTGAATGATCTGAGTGTGTGTGAGTGCACAGAACGACAGAGTACAGAATACGAACGTAAATACGAGTTTGTGAGAGTGTGTTGAATGTGCATATAAGGGTTGGGTAGCGGTGCGAATACTGGGTTTATTATTTTGGGGAAATATTCAAAAGCTAGTGCTTACAGCCGCCGAAATAGTAGTACAAATTATTATTATATTAGGATTATTTAGTTCGGATATTTTGTTCGTTATGCTAATATTGTTTATGTTAATTTTTGGAAATTAAATATGCACCCTTTTACATATATAGAGTGTGTTGCAGTTCCTGCCGGAGCAGAGAGTTTAGGACAGGGGTGATGTGGTTGCTGATAACAAATGTACCTGAATGCGTGTCAATGTCACTCACCATCTCAACAAAGGAGAACATAGTTGGGGCAAAGAATGTGGACAGGTAGGAGCTGACCACTGGCCTTCCGATTTGAGTAGGGAGAGAGTGATTGACAGACGAATTGGCAGCGGGGCTTGCTGCGAGAGCATGAGTGACAGGTGTGCAAAGTGTTTCGTTCCAATAAGACTGAATATAGCCATCCCCTGAGATCCATTGGTCAAGCTCTGACTTTGCTTGAGGATATATAACTCGAGACAAAGTTTAGATCGGGAGCCTGGATGGAGAGGAGGCTGGATGGAGAGGAGGCTGGATAGAGAGATACGACCGAGAGAGAGAGAGAGAGAGACTGAATTTAGATAGTATGTTTAACTCACCGACTTAGATAGAGGAGCGATTGATAGACTGTTGCACGAATGTTAGTGATAGAACAGGATCACTCAAGTAGGTGTGTGAGTTTTGTATTAATAGATAATCTGAACGTTGTGTTGTAAGCAGGACACAATGTGAACGAGTTATGTCCAGATCGCCCGCCTGAGGGGATTTGAGTGAGGAAGAGTATTTGATAAGGTGTCTTGAGGACGCAGTTAAGGCGAGGTGTGTGTGATGTAATTGCAAGGCAATAGAACTGGGTTTTAGATAGTTGGGAATTCCATCAATTGCTAAAGCTTAAACTTTCCGATTTAGTTAATATGTATATTAATATATATATAATAATAGAATACTTATTTAAGATGATATGTATTTTATTGTGTTTGTAATTTCTCTACTCATTTCAATGATATGAGTATGATATAATAAATATGCCCCCTGCTGTGTGATATGTCATTTACTGAGTATGGTCATGAATGATGTGGATGAGTGTGAGAATGTTCTAAGCTAGAATAACGGCCAGGGCAAACAGTGAGGTCTGTTACATGGGTTTACTATGTCACCTACTGTGTGTAATCGTGTCATGGTTTGGATACATGTTATAACACTTAGATAGTAACTACTCAACAGTAAAACCTAGACTCTGCCACATCTGCTTATCTATGTAGTTTATGTTTGGGATGTGTACCTTCTCATACTGTATCTGTCACATACAGAGTTGAGCGCAGTCAGATGTTGGTGCAGTTCATCTTCACTCTCGTAAAGTAGACATTGATCGTCTACAAAACGGAGTTCATTTAACTGATACGTCTTTCTCCTTTCTTCCTCTGCATTTCTTGACAGATGCTCCAATTTGTCCTCTAGCGTTATTATGTCCATGTGTGTGTTGAAGGGTAGGGGCAACAACACACACCCTTGTCTCACCCCGGTTGTTATCTCCCTTGTTTCGGTCAGACTATATGTTGTTCTTTCTATACTTTGACACCCTTGGCACATTGCTCTAATTTTTTCTAAAACCTGACTATGTACTCCGTAGTCGTCTAGGATGGTCCATAATTTATTTCTTACTCTAACGAAAGCCTGTTCTTGATCTATGAATGCCACGTTCAGTTTTCGATCGTTTTCGATGTTTGTTTCGCTTAGTTGTCTCAGGGTGAATAAAGCGTCTGTGCAGCTCCTACCTCGTCGGAAACCAAATTGAGCCCCACTCAGCTGTGGTTCTAGGATCGGCCGATTTACTGTGACGGTAAGCAATCATCAAAAAATGGGTTGTGTCTGCAGACCTTCAAAAACTGCACGGCGCCACACTGTCAAAAAATCAAAACGCACACGTACTACATCAACACGAAAGGACGCGACAATCATCTGCACAACATTTTGTAACTACGTGAGCACAAGATTTTCGCCGGATATGATGTACAACACTCATCAACATCAAGTGCCATGCACATTGTTCTTGAATATTTACAGGCCGCTAAACCGTCGTCCCAATCTGCCAGTTGCATCCAACGAAAGCCATAGCCAGATATTGACCAACCGTAAACTAAGAACACATTTCTAGTTATCAGCTCCACTTTATTCGTGCTTGTGAGCCGACATTATTATACATCCATCGTTCAATTCGATTCAAGCCGTTTAATTAGATATGGGTACGGCCAGAGAACGCATTGGGAAGAAAGGTGGTAATTGGAATTCTAGTTCGCAACACGCACACCACGAAGATAGCTCATTGACAAGCAAATCACGGTCATCGGTGCATATACGCAAAAGAGTTATAGATCTATTCGAAAGGACAAAATATGTTTCCCAACTAGATAACGAAAATTTCGATTGCTTTATTAGCAAGAAAGTGTCGGCGCTGGTACTGTTTTACAGCAGTGGTTCTTCGGGATCCCATGAAGTGGCCAAGCTCAAGATGAAGTTTGTGAAAGCTGCCGAAGGAGGCACAGGTCAGCATTCTTATGCCGCTGTGGACTGCTCAAAAGACGTGGATCTATGTCAGAGAAAAGGGGTCAGTGCTTTCCCAAATTACAAGTTATACAAAATGGGTCGACCAGTGGATGGCGAAAAGACGGAGGAGGACTGATGCTGTTCCAACTGAATTAACGGTGGATACTTCTGAGGCCAGAATTACGTTGCAACAAGTGATCACCTTTTGCTGTAAAGTCACATTCTGACTCGACAAGACGACCAACACGGCATACACGGGTGATGGCTGAAGTATGTTATCTCCACTATTTTACGCTCTGTCCTTTCAGGCAAGTGCTCTTCCGATGTTATTAGTAGGAACGTTAAAACTAGTCACATTATACGATTAAGAGTCTACGGGCGGTCCACTACCTCCACCAACATTAAGTGACATGCCTCGTCTCATGTGGTTGATAATCAACTTCAGCCACAACATTCTGAGTGATGCTACCTATTCTTACTTCTTTTTCCTCATGGACTGCCATCAGAGATTCCCACTTTAACAAAAGCAGGGGTCAAATCAATGCACCAGGCACTGCTGAACAACTTCTCGTGCAATGACACATGTTGCAGCCACTTTGCAACTGAGACGTCACGTGTGTAGTACATTTTTAGATGTCACGTGACCAGTGCAGCATCTTCGCAGACCCGTCGTATCCGAACCGCAAATGTTCAGATGTCACGTGACCAGTGTAGCATCTTCACAGACCCGCCGTACCCAAAACCGGAAGTGTTCTATAAACCTATTGTGCCCAGCAGGAAACCAGAAACTGACCAGTTGACCACTCGCGTTCTAACACGGTTAATCACAGGTTTGGTAAGTAATAAAGAAAACGAAATTGTTTGTTCTATTTGAAGAACTGAAGCTGCTTCTCTGTTCTGTCAAGAAGTGACATCACTGCACCTCCGACAAGCCGACCTCATCACGTAACCACAAAACCCAGTAGAATTATGAGGCTGTGATAAATGTCAAAATGAACAATACAAATATTTTGTGGTCAAAGTAAGTGTTTTGTTAGCTTTTTTGCGTTTGTCTTATTTTTCTATTCATCAAAGGCGGTGTGCGTTGCACTATGTTTTTATGTTGCGTCTGTCGGCCCAGTATATCCGACTTCGGCATTCATTTTATGTAAGGGGTCTGTTTCCTCCTGCATTTTGTAAGGGTTTGCTTCCCCGTGGTAACGACCAGTGCTGCGATGGGAAGCGAACCCATCACCTTTGGGTTGTGAGCCGTCTCATTTAACCACTATCCCACAACGTCCCGTGTTTTAGAAATAGTTGTCGTGACTTTGTTCATACATTATTTTTCTAACTTTGTTAGTAAATAGGAAGCTAGCTAGGTAGGTAGGCAGTTATGTGGATAGCTAGGTAGGTGGCAGTTATGTGGGTATCTAGTTGGGTAGGCAGCTAGGCAGGTATGTGCATAGCTAGGTAGGTAGGAAGATTTGTTTGTGGATAGCTAGGTAGGTAGGCAGTAATGTGGATAGCTAGGTAAGTAGGAAGGTTGGTATGTGGATAGCTAGGTAGGTAGGCAGGGATGTGGATAGCTAAGTAGGTAGGCAGTTATGTGGGTATCTAGTTAGGTAGGCAGCTAGGCAGGTATGTGCATAGCTAGGTAGGTAGGAAGATTTGTTTGTGGATAGCTAGGTAGGTAGGCAGTAATGTTGATAGCTAGGTAAGTAGGAAGGTTGGTATGTGGATAGCTAGGTAGGTAGGCAGGGATGTGGATAGCTAAGTAGGTAGGCAGTTATGTGGATAGCTATGTGGGTAGGCAGCTAGGCAGGTATGTGCATAGCTAGGTAGGTAGGAAGGTTTGTTTGTGGATAGCTAGGTAGGTAGGCAGTAATGTGGATAGCTAGGTAAGTAGAAAGGCTGGTATGCGGATAGCTAGGTAGGTAGGCAGTTATGTGGATAGATATGTGGGTAGGCAGCTAGGCAGGTATGTGCATAGCTAGGTAAGTAGGAAGGTTGTTATGTGGATAGCTAGGTAGGTAGGCAATTATGTGGATAGCTATGTAAGTAGGTAGGTAGACAGCTAAGCAGGTATGTGGATAGCTAGGTAAGTAGGTAGGTAGATATGTGGATAGCGTGATAAGTAGGTAGGTAGGTAGACTGCTAAGTAGGTATATAGATAGCTAGGTAGGTAGGCAGGTATGTGAATAGCTAGGTAGGTAGGCAGGTATGTGGATAACTAGGTCGGTAGGCAGGTATGTGGATAACTAGGTAGGTAGGCAGGTATGTGGATAACTAGGTAGGTAGGCAGGTATGTGGATAACTAGGTAGGTAGGCAGGTATGTGGATAACTAGGTAGGTAGGCAGTCCGTTTAGTCTATACGGGCTTGTGTAGCAGATCCAGGTTTGCACTTGGGTTATTCTAACCAGGATATTACCACACTCATCCACATCATTCATGACCACACACAGCAAATAATATAGCACACAGCAGGTGGCATATTTATTATATAATACTCATACAACAATATCAAAGTGAATGCAATGTCATACAAATAATACAAGAATACTTCTGAACTAATTATTTATATTCGGGAGTTATAAGTATAATATATTGATGTTGCTCCCACTAATCAAACCCAGTTCTTGCCGCACACGCCGCACACACCCCTCCCCTTATCTGCATCCTCAACATACTCTCAAAAACCCTCCCTAACTCAATCCTCTCATGCGGGAGTCTACACACACCACACACACATCTAGATCACTCCTAGACACAGCTGTACACTCGCACAACTCTAGAACATACCTAGTTCCCTCGGTGTCTACACACACCACACACATATCTCATTAGAGCGACTGGCCAAGACTCAAGGCGTATGCTGGTTCAGTGATCCTGTTCTATCTCACACATTCGTAACAACAACATATCAATCACTCCTCTATCAAGTCGGTAAGCTAAACAGACTCCTATCTAAATTCTCAGTCTCTCGCTCACATTCTCTGGCCAGTCTCCTCGAGATAAACTTTGTCTAGTATTTTAAAGTCTCAAGCAGTATCAGAGCTGACCAATGAATCTCGGGGGAGGGGGGGGGGGGGGGAATGGCACCAATCAGTCGTTCTTTGAACAAATTACTCTGAACAACTGTCACTCATTTATCGCAGCAAGCTCAGCTGCCCTCTTGTCTGTCACTCATCCACCACTACCCAAATCCGAACGCAAGCGTCTACCTGGACTAAACATTCGTTCCCCTAGCCCGTTTCCCTTTGTTGAGACGGTGAGTGACCTGGGCTTAGTGTCCAGATGGAGAGTGACCTTGGCACACATTCAGGTACCTTTATTCTCAGAGTCGCCAACCACAGCACGCCTGACCTAAACGCTCAGGCTGGAACTGATACACCTGTAACGCCAGCTGCCCATGCATGACGAGTGGCCAAGTCTAAGGCTGCAGGCAATGAGGAAGATGTCTTTTCAAGTTTATCTAACTAGCGCAAGGCTTGGAGATCGCGTGGCCGAGATATTGTTTTCCATCCTTGATGTCCGTGGCACATTTTAAGTTTAACGTAACTTATTTATACTGGTTTAGAAGCCTCTGCAGAGTCTGCATACAACCAGTTTCTTCTACTCCACTTGATCTAAAAAATAACTATGTCTATCTAAGTTATTCTTGAATGCATTAACTGACCTCCCTCTACTCTTTCATGTTGCAATGTATTCCAAGCATTCACCACTTTTTGACTCAAAATATTTTCTAAAATGTAATCTGGACCTGTCTTTAATTATTTTCTTTTAATTAAGCTGTGTCCTCTTGCCCCTGTAGCCTGTTGTACTTGAAAAAAAACAACTTGTTATGGTCAAATTTATTCTTTCCGTTGATTATCTTATAAACCTGTATTAAGTCACCTCGAATTCTTCTTTTGTCTAGACACTGATGGCCGGTTTTTCTGAGTCATTCCTCATAGCTTTAATTCCGGAATCCCACTATCGGTATTGTGGCTCTTCTTTGTATCCTTTACATCATGTTGATAGCGCCTATACGATAACTATAAGGACTCTACACCTGTACACAGTACTATAATATAGGTATAACTAATGCTTTATACAGTTTGGCTATCACGTCCTTCCTCTTGCCCCTATGTTTAATATTTCTGTTATCATATCTAACATTGCATTTACCTGTTTCATTCACTATACCTGTATGATCTATTATAACCCATAGGGCCTTTTCCTTTTCTGTTTTTCCTAATATTATGTTCTTCTATATTGTAATTGGAGGCTGCGTGGCCTAGGGGTGAAGCGTCCGTTTTACAATCTCAACACCACCCGGCTCGAATCACGCTCGTGTCCAGGTTGGCAGACATGTTTTATTTCGCTCCTCCACGTACGGAAAGTAATGGCAACCTACCGCACTGCAAAATTACTAAGAGATGTATAACAGCCAAATTGGTTATCGAATGTTGTGCAAAGGGCATGCTATTTACTTTAAAATAATGTTTATCGTGTAATTGTGTTCCATTTGGATCTACCCATGTGGATTACTGGATTACCGTGTCAACATTAAACTTAGATCTCAGACCATTCTTGTATTTTATCTAAATCCAACTTCAATATATCCACTTCTGCTTTAAATGAAACACCTCTGCACAGTTTTGTGTGGTCCGTGAATTTTGTAATCATTGATCCGATACCACTGTCCAAATCATATATATCAACAACAAAATTGGTCCCAAAAACTGAGTCCTGTGGAACTCCACTCTTTACTTCACACCATTCAAAGTACTCCTTATTTATGTCCACCCTCCGCTTTTTCCCCGTTAACCAAAGTTCAATCCATTTGGCAACGTCCCCACCTATTCTATGTGATTTTAACTTTCGAAATAATCTTTGATGAAGTACTTTATAAACGACCTTTGCAAAATCTAGATAAATAACATCCACTGGCTCCCATTTATCTATCATTTTGGTAACCTCTTCCAGGAATTCTAATAGATTTGTAAAGCACGATCCCATGCTGACTATTCGTGATTAGATTCAATTTGTCGAAATCCATTACAATGTTTTCTTGGATTATTGACTCTAACAATTTACAGACTATTCTTGTTAAACTCACCGTTCTATATTGGTGGATCTGATCATGTTTACCTATTTTTGAATAAGGGGATCATTCCTACATCTGTCCAAGTCCCCGCGCAAGTGATTGGGAACAAAATGTAGTCAATGGCTTTGATAACAGGTCTAGGATTTCAAACAGCGATTTTGAATGAATACCATCTTGACCCAGACATCTTTTTACGTTCTTCTTCTTCTTCTTCATCGTACGCTGTTTACAGCGATATTTACGTTGCAATGTTTTGATTTGTTAGCCAGTGGCACAGTGCATCCGATTTCAACAGGCGTTTCTGTAGGGTTGCCCTCCTTAGCCTTTGGCTGTCCCCAGCCTAACTGCAAGGCAGCAGTTGTTTTTAGTCAGAGTTGTCTCTCTTAGGAAGTTGTCTTGCAGGACTATCGAATCTTCCCTACTCGTGTCTAAAGGGTTTGGCAATGATATGATGGACTATGTACTGGTTTGTACTATCCCGGAAGAGAGGCAGCCCAGTGTGACTTTTTCCCAGGATCGTCACGTCCTGCCAGAAACGTAGCATATGCATATGAGTGAGGTATCTTTTTGCTCGCTTTATTTTCTCGGCTCATTTGCAGTGATGGTACGCCTAGCATTCCCCGCCACCCGGGAGGTTGTCACCATAGGGCAGGAGGTGCAATATCCGCTGGACTGCATCTCTTCTGCGTCCATTGGAATGACAGATAGCAGACAGAGGCAAAGAGCGAGGAAGGGGTGCATTTTACCAGGTGCATTCCTGCGGCTCGACCGGGCCGGGCTGAGACGCAAATCCCAGCCATGTCGTAGCCTCCCATCACAGCGGTGCTAAGATTAAGGGCGGGATTCTGGCTTAGAGGCGTTCGGCCGTAGTCCCACAGATGGTAGCTTATCAGCAAAGCACGTGGACCAAATGTCAGCGACCTGTGATTCCTCTCGAAAAAGTGCATTTGCCCAGGGGACAAGCCTGGTCATTGCACGGAGATGTTGTTCGCCTGGTGCGGACATATCTCATGGTCAAGGGTTGAGTCTCAGCAGTTCGCAGTGAAGTAGCTGATCTACTGCTTAGGGTACCCCGACCGAGAACTAAGTCTTATACAAATGGTTTCATACCTCATCGCCGTATGGGGTGAATATCGAGCAGCTTCCCGCCCGCTTTGATCGGCGGACGGCAGAGTCCTCATTCTGCGGCTCGACCCGGCGGGGCTGGGGCCCCAGGTCCCCACCATGTCGAGGCCTCCACTTGCAATCGTGCTGAGCTTTTGCGCGGGATTTTGGTTTAGAGGCGTTCGGCCGTTATCCCTCACATGGTAGCCTCTCTTAGCCTCGCTTATCAGCCTGGTACGTGAACCAAATGTCTGCGGTTCCTCTCGAGTTGAGCAGGATTTCCGTAGAAACGCCCTGTCATTTGTAGGGTAAAACTGACCTGTCTTCCGATGATCTATTTCCAGCACCCGTTCATTTTTTGGCCAGGACGAATTAATCGAGGGCTTTTGTTTGTCCGTGACCAGGTGTCTGGAGCCTGCGGTTTCCGCGGTGTTAAGGCATGGTTTCCGTAGCGATCCTTCATTAGAAGGTTAGAGAGCTGACCTGTCTTCCGTGGGTCTAATACCAGCACACGTTCACTTTTAGGCCCAACGAAAGTGCTCTCGATTTGTCAGTCGTTCTACAGTGTTTGCGTCTTGAGTCAAATTTAGCCGCAGGCTCCACTCCTGATAGTGCTCTTCTGTCAATTCCTTTTTCAAACACTGGATGCAGACCAACCTAGCCACAGAGGGCATAACCCCAGATTTCTGAGGGTCTAAATCCAGCACCAGTTCCATATTAGACCCAAGGAGAGTGGTCTCGGCATGTCAGTCATTTCAGTGTTGGCCGTGTTGAGTCAAATTAAGCCGCAGGCTCCACTCCTGGTAGTGCCCTTCCGTCAATTCCTTTAAGTTTCAGCTTTGCAACCATACTTCCCCCGGAACCCAAACACTTTGGTTTCCCGGAAGCTGCCCGCAGAATCATCGAAGCAACTCCTGCGGATCGATAGTCGGCATCGTTTATGGTCAGAACTACGACGGTATCTGATCGTCTTCGCGCCTCTGACTTTCGTTCTTGATTAATGAAAACATTCTTGACAAATGCTTTCGCAGTAGCTCGTCTTGCGGCGATCCAAGAATTTCACCTCTAACGCCGCAATACGAATGCCCCCGTTTGTCCCTGTTAATCATTACCTCCATTTCCGAAAACCAACAAAATAGAACCGAGGTCCTATTCCATCATTCCATGCACCATTATTCAGGCAGCCGAGGCCTGCTTTGAACACTAATTTTTTCAAAGTAAACGCGCCGGCCACCCGGGACGCTCAGCAATGATCACCCGCGGGAGAGAGCCGGCAGACGGTAGGGCAGGAGACAACGGGCAGTGAACCGGCGCGAGCCGGACCGCCCGCCTGCGCCTGAGATCCAACTACGAGCTTTTTAACTGCAACAACTTTAATATACGCTATTGGAGCTGGAATTACCGCGGCTGCTGTCCAATAGATCCTCGTTAAAGGGTTTAAAGTGTACTGATTCCAATTACGGGGCCTCGAAAGAGTCCCGTATTGTTATTTTTCGTCACTACATCCCCGTGCCGGGAGTGGGTAAGTTGCGCGCCTGCTGCCTTTCTTGGATGTGGTAGCCGTTTCTCATGCTCCCTCTCCGGAATCGAACCCTGATTCCCCGTTACCCGTTACAAACATGATAGGCATGTCACGTACCATCGACATTTGATAGGGCAGACATTTGAAAGATGCGTCGCCGGCACATGAGGCCATGCGATCAGCACACAGTTATCCAGAGTCACCAGTGGGGACGCCGCAACCCCGCGAGGGGAAACGACGATTGGTTTTGAACTAATAAAAGCGCTCTTTCCGCGAGGGTCGGAGCTTGGTAAGCATGTATTAGCTCTAGAATTGCCACAGTTATCCAAGTAGGATCGTGTCATCTAAGGAACCTCGACTGATTTAATGAGCCATTCACGGTTTCACCGTGAGACAGTGTGAACTTAGACATGCATGGCTTAATCTTTGAGACAAGCATATGACTACTGGCAGGATCAACCAGATATCTGTCGGAGACGTACGTACAGCACACACCGGTCGGCGGAGGAAGGGTGTGTAAAAAGCCTCATTGGGACGGACGGACGGTTGTTCCACCCGTCCCTCACTCCGTCGACCTAGGACCGCCTGACAGGGGCTTCCTACACGCACCAGACGACCGACCGACCGGGCTCACTCGAGGAGGGATGGCAGCGCTCTGTGCAGAACGGATCCCAACGACCTCGGCGATGAATTTCACTGGGACTAGAGACAATTTGGCATGCCGGCCTGCCCTTCTCACGAGGAGAACACAGGGCCTTGAGGCACGATTCCTGCTTTCCATTTGCCGGTCACAAGCTCTTTGCGAGAGTCTGACCACCAGCGAGACGAACTGTCGAGCTCTGCTATAAGCCTTAGATAAATCACCACGGACGGACCACGTTTCCTGATACGGACCAGAGAAGCGCACCTCGGTGGAGGACACGCCACAACAAACCGCACCCCAATAGCTCTACGGGGAAAGGCAGGCGAGCGTTTTCTGCAAGCCCGCGCTATCGCTCCGCCTGGCGGGACTGAGATCGCTTTACGAACACTGGTTGAAATTGAATCGCGGCGGCGAGACAACTACCCCAGATCTTTTTACATTCAACCCCATCAATTGTTTAAAAACCATTTCCCGGGGAATGCACACTGATCTTAATCGCTCTGTATCTTTGTCACTTTTAAAAATATTTATGGATCTTGGAGCAGTCTTCTTTTGTGTAGAATGTGCCAAAGTACTGATTGAGTAGATTAGCAGCCTCCCTGTTATCACTTATTATTTGTCTGTACTGTTTTTGAAAGGGCCAATTGTATCTTTCATTGTCTGTTTATTTCGAAACATTTCTTACGGCGAATGTTTGATCTATTGAGATCGGATATATGATTCAAAAATGGTATGAGAGCTGGCAGATGGAGTTTAATGTAGAAAAATGTACAGTCATCCACATTGGAAGGTCCATTAAGAAATATAATTACATTATCGGAGAGAACAATAAAAAAGAAAAGGGGCCTATGAATTATAATAGATCAGACAGTAAAGATGCGGGAGCAAGTCCAGGTGGCAGTGAAAAGGGCTAATGTCATGTTGGGCATGATAAAAAGAAACATTTCACATAATAGCAAGGAAGTAATAGTCAACCTATATACATCATTGGTGAGACCTAAATTGGAGTATTGTGTTCGTGTGGAGTCCATATCATAGAGTAGATATAAATATGTTAGAAAGGATAGAAATAAGAGCTATACAAATGAAGGCAGGGTTTCAGAATTTTAGTTATCGGGAACAACTATTTTAAAAAACTTGTCTTCAGTGTCTAGAACAAAGACGAATTCGAGGTAACTTGATACCAGTTTATAAATTAATCAAAGGAAAAGATAACTTAGACTATACCAAGTTTTTCAAAGTACAACCGTCCTAAAGTACAAGACCAAGACCAAAATGGAATAGCTTCAAAATGTGTTAAAACAGGTCCAGATTAGAGAGTAGTGAATTCTTGGAATGCATTGCCGCAGGATATGGTGGAGGCAGAGTAAGTTAATGCATTCAAATATAGATTGTATGCTCACATTATTTTAAGTATCGGTAGATTGGAATAAACTGGTTGTCTACAGATCATGTAGAGCCTTCTAAGCCAGTATAATGAGGGTAAGTTAAGTATAAGAAAAGAAGCTCTTGCTATAGGTCTTGATCGTTTGAGAAGTGTTATTTCAAAGTTCATTTGTGCTGCTTTATTCTATTTATGAACTTTGCTTTATTTACTCAAATATGTTAAATATGTTTATTTTCATTTACCTGCGTCTATATATCTTTTTTCAATGCTTTATTTTTCGTTCTTATAAGTTTAACTACAGATCTAGTTATCCATGTGTTTTTTCGTTTGGGGTTTACCTTTCTTCATGGAAAAAAATCCTATTTTAGAGGATTCTCTATAATTGTGTTCAAACTGTCCCACTCTTTGTCAACATGTGTTCCACCGACACAATTTTTCTACATTATGTGGCTCACATTTTCTGTCATCTTCTTAACACCTGTCTTAGAGTAAGTAGTATTATGTTCTTGGACTTATGTTTTCTTTAAGTGCAAGATGGCGGTAACGACATCCGCAAGGCTGATCACATATCGATAACGTTGCTGTTTTTGGTACTTTCGAGGCAATGGATCGCAAGAATTCACTTCTGGTTGTTCTTCAATAATCTTCTAATCACTATGCAGAAAAGTCCAGGTTTCGGAACCGTACATCAGGTTGGGTACTACACAAAATGTGTAAATTCGTACCTTGGTTTTTATTGAAAGCCTCTACTGGTTTCAAACCGAACCTTCGATTGAATTCCGCGTGGTCTCACGTATAAGATATTTATCTGCTGTCCAGGTAAAAGAAACCGTCAGTGGATTTGACATGTTTGGTATCAACTATAATTCCTGTGGTTTTGGAGTTGCAGCCAAGGTCGGGGTTTTTGGCCATGAGATGTGAAGGCCTGATCTCAATACAATGTCTTTTTGGTGCTCCAATGTGTTTATCAATGAGTGAGGGTGGGAACCAGGTATTACTAATCCATCTGCGCAGTCGAGGTCGTTCACACGCAGCTGTCCGATGGTGACTCCTAGGTTATACATCTCCTGCTGACCTAGGATCCAGCCCTCGTTCTGGTGTGGCAGAACAATGCCGGGACGGGGACACATTCCTGACGAGCACCGGATGAAGTAGAAAACCTGTTGGAGCGAATGTGACCCAGGCGGACACTTGCCCCAGTGTTGCAATGTTGCTGCTTGATTAGTCTGTGTAGTGTGCATGGAACTCACTTGTTTTAAGACGTCCTATAATGCAGTTCAGTCCACGGAGTAAACGGCAGCTTTCAGGTCGACGACGGGCGATGTGGACAAACGTTTCAATTCATGGTGTATGCCTATGCGTATGCGAAGAGCAAATACAGCATGGATGGTGCAACGGTAAGTGTTGTAGCCCGATTATTGAGAGCACTGATGGTACAACGGTAAGTATTGATGCCAAACTGTTGAGAGCACTGATGGTACAACGGTAAGTATTGGTGCCCAACTGTTGAGAGCACTGATGGTACAACGGTAACTATTGATGCCCAACTGTTGAGAGCACTGATGGTACAACGGTAACTATTGGTGCCCAACTGTTGAGAGCGCACAAATGGTACAACGGTAAGTATTGATGCCCAACTGTTGAGAGCACTGATGGTACAACGGTAACTATTGGTGCCCAACTGTTGAGAGCGCACTAATGGTACAACGGTAACTATTGATGCCCAAATGTTGGGAGCGTACTGATGGTACAAAGGTAACTATTGATGCCCAACTGTTGGGAGCGTACTGGTGGTACAAAGGTAACTATTGATGCCCAACTGTTGGGAGCGTACTGATGGTACAAAGGTAACTATTGAAGTCCAACTGTTGGGAGCGTACTGATGGTACAAAGGTAACTATTGATGCCCAACTGTTGGGAGCGTACTGATGGTACAAAGGTAACTATTGAAGCCCGACTGTTGGGAGCGTACTGGTGGTACAAAGGTAACTATTGAAGTCCGACTGTTGGGAGCGTACTGATGGTACAAAGGTAACTATTGAAGTCCGACTGTTGGGAGCGCTGATGTTTTTTTCAGCAAATGCTGGATGTGAAAGTAAAGTACATGCGCAAATCTTTTCCTGGGGGACCTGTAACTGCTACATTCAGAGTGACATAATTTTCTAAACACAAAGGCTGCCACGGAAATGTCCATTTCTAAACACAAAGGCTGCCACGGAAATGTCCATTTCTAAACACAAAGGCTGCCACGGAAATGTCCATTTCTAAACACAAAGGCTGCCAGGGAAATGTCCATTTCTAAACACAAAGGCTGCCACTGAAATATCCATTTCTAAACACAAAGGCTGCCACTGAAATGTACATTTTAAACACAAAGGCTGCCACTGAAATGTCCATTTCTAAACACAAAGGCTGCCACGGAAATGTCCATTTCTAAACACAAAGGCTGCCACGGGAAGGTCCATTTCTAAACACAAAGGCTGCCTCCGGAAGGTCCATTTCTTGTACATGAAGGCTGAGGCGGCGAGGAAGCCTGATGAATTATACACATGAATGGCGCCTGAAAATGTGTTTCACACTACAAAAATATTGGGATAAGAAAGAAGTTAACAACTGGTCACCATGGCCTCACGATATATACAACATTCCATAGAAGAGATTGGACCTCACCATCTATACACCCTGCCCTAGAAGAGATTGAACCTCACTATAAAAGAGATTAGACCTCACCATAGAAGAGATTAGACCTCACCATAGAAGAGATTAGACCTCACCATAGAAGAGATTAGACCTCACCATCTATACACCCTGCCATAGAAGAGATTAGACCTCACCATAGAAGAGATTGGACCTCACTATCTTTACACCATGCCATAGAAGAGATTAGACCTCACCATAGAAGAGATTGGACCTCACTATCTATACACCATGCCATAGAAGAGATTGGGCCTCACATAGAAGAGATTGGACATTACCATCTACACAATGCCATAAAAGATATTAGACCTCACCATTGAAGAGATTGTGCCTCACCACATTTGTACATATTGTTCTATAAAACGTATTTAATACACATGGTTGAACCAGGTGAAAATAGTTCAGGGTGCCTGCTTACACTTCGTCTCCATACCAGCATTGGTCCCGTCACTTATCAGAGCATATGCACCTAACTTGTCGTCAACACCTGAAACCAAAGATAACTTTTACTGTGATCTATCAGCAGTCATTAGAAGCATGCAGGACCAAGAACAGCCTTTTCTGCTTTAACACTGCAGTATTAGCTGAATACGACTCATGGCCTTCATCTCCTGGCAATTTTGAAGTCTGCAAAATTAATGACAAGGGTGAGGAGAATCTTGTGTGCCCAACTGCAATTTACAGACCAAACCCCAACATAAGGTGTCATGGATGCCCCCACGATCACAGCACTGGCGTCAGCTGGGTTTGATTCTTGCCAGGATATATCTTCTCAAGTATGTACGCCTCATGCATGTCTACCATACCGCAAACTGCGATAACAACAATTAATTAGCTCTCTGTAATACCAGATTGTCGCTAAATAAGCTCCACCACGTCAGACACTAAAGTAGGCCCTGCGTCGATGTAAGTAGAATGTTGAACTCTGCACTGATAAAGCTGCCCCATATGTCCCAGTGTCAGATACCCTAGCTTTTCATTTGATTCATTGCCATACTGTTGTACTTTTCCATTTGGAATAAGCTTTTGGTGTCTCTTCTACGGAACAGTGTCAGTAATCCAGCAGTTTTCTGCATCTGATAACGGCATAGATTTGATGCTTCCTGTAACGGGCATGAGGGCTTGGTTTAGCATCTTATATGTGGCTGCAGGTGTGTATCAGCAGCTGATAACCATGCTGCTGAACAAAACTACAAATTAGATCCTTTTATTTCATTATAAATCTTCTTAAGGGTTCATTTATTTTTTTCTTACAGATACCTGCTCATTTTCTGAGTAGGCAAAACCATAGCCATCTATAGATTAGAAAGCCGTCGGACTCACGTCACATGTTGAGGCCAACTTAATTACAAAACTCATCAGCACTCATATTGTGCCAAGGTTTATAATCAATACATACATCATCCACACAGAGAAATAAAAGAAATCACTGTTGAGAGAGATCCTTTCACAGAATCCTGCCCTGAAACAAACCGAATAGGCAACTTCTTTTGTTTGTTTACGGTGTACAACAACCAGCGCTACTAATGAATCCAGTCTTTGGAAATGATTACCCCTTTCATGACAGTGAGTATTTTTGGAAATGATGTTACCCGTTTTTTACGAAATCTGTTCAGTTTCAACCAACAGCACACGGGTTTTGAGTAGTTATGTCAGCCTTCGGTGCGTTTCATGATAGTTTGTCCATCACAAGTGATGAAGACCACTCTCTTTGTTCAGCCGTGTGGACCGTCGTATCTCTTGCTGTGTCCGCTGAAATGGGTGACTTGCGCGGAGATTTGGATTAAAGTGAGGAAGAAACTGCGCCTTTTGTCAACCTCACGCACAGAGCCTAAGCTACCTTTTGCCAGTGGCAAGACATTCATCGAGACGACTGGAGATAGCATAGGATGCAGATTTTGCCTCAGGGTTACCACCGAAGCCTTTCCGTAAACATGTAACCCGCAGGATAGAAAGGTGGGAAGGCATCTAACGCAGTTTGTCGTGCCTTTTCGATAACCACAAGAGGTCGTATGGACAAAACTCAGCGTGTGAGTGAGTCTGGCATCTCTCCCCAGCTGTATTCAGTTCATCATAGTAGCATCTAAAATTCCCACACGCCAAATTCGTGAAGGTGAACCGGCAGAACTAACCCGTGAGATACGACACAGGTATAATTAGTTTAAGCGTAGCGCCATTCAGCCGGCGTCCAGACCAGGATAAACGGATGGAAGAAATCAAAAAATAAGAACGAAATAACAAGTCCAGACGGAAAACAACTCTACGTATCCGTGAACACAAGTGTAAGTCGTCGACTAGTGTGAATTCCAGGCAAATCCGTGGTCTTGCGGCATCCATAAGGATCCAACACAGTAGAGAAATGTAGACTCGCAGCCAGTTACGGCGCCATCTTTGCCAGATTTTTGATAACACGTTTCAAATGTAGTTACAAATTGTATGAGCAAGTACATAGGTGTAACAGATCAAGCAAAAGAAATTAGGGCCAGGTAACTATTCTCTGGGGAGGCAATGGCGATGGTGGATAATGCTAGGATCAACACAACGCCATAGTCATATGCCATATATATATATATATATATATATATATATATATATATATATATATATATCATCATCAGTCCCGTAACTAAGAAGATCGTTTAGACACAGTTATTGCAGTTTGTCTAACTCCCCCCCCCCCCTTCCCCCCCCCCCCCCCATATGTCCCGATTTTTCGCCAGGGTATTAATTTCAGCTATAGATCTTCCCGTCCACTATTTGATATTGTCCTCCCATCCTTTTTTTGGTCCCCCTTTTCCACGGTTCCCAGGCACAGTGACTTGCAGGATGGTCTTAGTCAGCTTCATCGATCGTGACATATGTCCATACCATGTCAATTTTCGTGTTTTTACTGTAGTCAATAAGTTTTTATATTGACCTAACTCCTTCCTAGCAATATCAAGAGCACTCGTTTGTAACGCGATC
This sequence comes from Ariolimax columbianus, assembly GCA_036924085.1. Taxonomy (NCBI): domain Eukaryota; kingdom Metazoa; phylum Mollusca; class Gastropoda; order Stylommatophora; family Arionidae; genus Ariolimax; species Ariolimax columbianus. The sequence goes on from JAVGWX010000010.1 coordinate 5,785,995, forward strand.
CAAATATGAAATTCCAAGAATACTCCTCAAATTTTTATTGCGCACATTTTAGATTTGGTGTAGAGGTGTACCGAGTTGACTATTATATATATTAAAGTCAGCTTCGATTTAAGGCAAATTTTCTTGTTATTCGAGATTATTGTCAGTGAGACCATGGCCATCGCTGTTTTTAACTGAATCTGCTCTCTAGACCTTTCCATACTCATATCTGCTACAAGATATTTAAACCGTGCAACACTTTCCAGAGGTTCACTTTTGACCAGAATCGGGGTTTAAATTCCCTCTTGATCGTTGACCATAAATCTACTCTTTTATATACATATTTAGAATCTAGTCAAAATGAGTTGTGTTCGGTAAATTTAATTTTGTTTAACTTTTGGTAAAATATAATCAATCTTCGTTCAAATACAACTGGAATTAAATGTCTAGCATCAGTAGTTTTTAAGATATAGATTGTCAAACAGGCCTGGGGTCAATCCCCCCAAAAATTAAATAAAAAATTACATATGGCTGCCAGTGACTAGTTTCAAATTATTACTCCCCTAGAATTAAATTATCACAACAAACAATGGGGGTTTTCAAGCTCCCTTTAAAAATTTAATATAATGAGTACTCCCCACTTAATACACATGGCAGGGTATGTTAGTCACAATTTTAGCTCATACAAATTGTAATTTTTCAAAGAACAGTTTTGTGAGAATTTTCAGAAATAAAATCACGTGACGCTACGATAAAAAAGAAAGTTAATAGGAAACTTAGGCTATATCGTGACTGGTCTACCAAAGGAGCAGATGCGGAACTATGTGACAATATAATTAGTGTACTGTGGGTTATGACTTCTTCGGCCTCTTATTGTGACTGGTCTACCACAGGAGCAGATGTGGAACTATGGGACAATATAATTAGTGTACTGTGGGTTAGGACTTCTTCGTCCTCTTATTGTGACTGGTCTACCACAGGAGCAGATGGGGAACTATGTGACAATATAATTAGTATACTGTGGGTTAGGACTTCTTCGTCCTCTTATTGTGACTGGTCTACCACAGGAGCAGATGTGGAACTATGTGACAATATAATTAGTGTACTGTGGGTTAGGACTTCTTCGTCCTCTTATTGTGACTGGTCTACCACAGGAGCAGATGTGGAACTATGTGACAATATAATTAGTGTACTGTGGGTTAGGACTTCTTCGTCCTCTTATTGTGACTGGTCTACCACAGGAGCAGATGTGGAACTGTGTGACAATATAATTAGTGTACTGTGGGTTAGGACTTCTTCGTCCTCTTCTTCTGTGTTAGTTCTCAATATCCCGCTACCAAGCTCTGAAATGGGCTGTGCAAGTAGTCAGGAAGTAGTCAGGAAAACGGAATGCGTTGTGTGACGTGATTACGTTCTGGTAAACATAATAGCATCAACGTGGAATCTTTTAAAAGTTCAATGACCCCTGATGGTTGCAGAACTCGTTTGTCACTTTTGTTATTTCAATGCACAATTGCTAGAGATAAATAGGAAGGGTCTATGCAGTGTGTTTTAGTTTCATTGTAACAGAAACAATTATAATATACATCATCTTCTTATAATCAAATATATATGTGTAATTTGTGAGTGAATTCAATAAAAAGGTGGGCTGTATATGCATTGAGATGTGTTGGGAAAAGACTTGTAGACCTGCAAATCTATAGTTTATATATCAGGTTGGAGGTCATTGATGATTGGCAGGCTGTTACTGGAGGGTTTATATATCAGGTTGGAGGTCATTGATGATTGGCAGGCTGTTACTGGAGGGTTTATATATCAGGTTGGAGGTCATTGATGATTGGCAGGCTGTTACTGGAGGGTTTATATATCAGGTTGGAGGTCATTGATGATTGGCAGGCTGTTACTGGAGGGTTTATATATCAGGTTGGAGGACATTGATGATTGGCAGGCTGTTACTGGAGGGTTTATATATCAAGTTGGAGGTCATTGATGATTGGCAGGCTGTTACTGGAGGGTTTATATATCAGGTTGGAGGTCATTGATGATTGGCAGGCTGTTACTGGAGGGTTTATATATCAGGTTGGAGGTCATTGATGATTGACAGGCTGTTACTGGAGGGTTTATATATCAGGTTGGAGGTCATTGATGATTGGCAGGCTGTTACTGGAGGGTTTATATATCAGGTTGGAGGTCATTGATGATTGGCAGGCTGTTACTGGAGGGTTTATATATCAGGTTGGAATTCATTGATAAGAATCAAGATTTTTAATCATCAGAAAATGGTAAAAAATAATTTCCTTCACTTTTTGCTGAAAACCGAAATGTAAGATAACTTTTTTTGTTTTTAAAGCAATTGTCCTGCAAATTTGCATATATTTTCTAAACAATCATTGCTTAGTTGTCAAACATGGAAATCAAGCTGTCTTATAATGTGTAAAAGTTATTATAATTTGGAGTATAAATTCTTTTGACAAATTGAGTGAATATTTGAATTTTCTTAAAAATTCAATGGTAAAAGATGTAGCTTCGGCTGTAGTCTATAATGAAGGGATAATCTTGAACAGCATTTTAAGAAGAAATGAAGTGTGTATGATCAATGTCACGGGGAGAAATTAAATACAGCCATTTTTTTTCGTATTTAATGTTTCAGTAATTTTTTAATAATTACGTTTTAAATTAGCATATGGATGTTATATTACAATAAATGATATCACATTGTAGGGCGAACATCTTTAGAGCACCTGTCCAATCTTTATATGGATACATCAATTTTTTAAATAAAGTTACAACAATTATAAAAATAATACCCTACACTAGGTAGTACTTCCTAAAAGACAAGTAGCAGCTAAAAATAAAACTTTCAAACTATGTGAAATGAAAGAACTAAAGTATGCAGCCTTTTAAAAAATAGACAAATATTATTGGGGTAAATGGGAGGACCATGTATTGAAATAGGAAGAGAGCTTTTGAAACAAGGGGGACTGTAGTTCTTTCTTCCAAAAGCAGGCATCAATGTGTTGGAATAATCCGACTATGAATAAGTAAAAAATTAACCTACATGTTTGCTTTCCAAGAAATTGAAATTTCCATCACCTTGGCAAAACGGTCTTTTACTGGGCCACCCCAATCAGCTAGAAGGAAGATGGATCTCAGAACTGAATTATAACCATTGATTATTTGCTCCAGTATCAATTTATAAAAATGAACCAATCCATTTGAAGTATGTATCCAATATGTTCTATATTTCGAGTGCTTTTACATTTTGACACATTTTTTCAACGAAATGCCCTCTTACTTTTTGCTGCTCGTAAAACACATGAACTACATTACAAAAAGGTCATTATGTGGAATCTAGTGTAGAAAATTTGATTCAAATTCTAAAGACGCCTGTGCCTAAAAGAAAAATACATTTTTAAAAAATGTAGCATTACATTTTTTTCTGTAGGGACAAAATAATTCCTTTGCTAACAAATATTTAAAAAACTAGCCAATTTAAGAAAATGGCACTACCTGACACAATGTAAATTAGTAAGTCATTGGGACATTGAAAAGATAAGTTGACCGTGCAAATAATCGCGCATATCAATGTAAGGGTTATTTATATATTAGGCGGCAATTGAAGTCAACCATTGTGAAACGGACAATAGTTGACACATGAAATGCTCGTCATTTAGTCGTCCGTCTTTCAAGGGGTTTTCCCGTGAGTCCGTAGGCTTTCTGTTACAGGTGGCCATGACAAAATGTCTTTGGACTTCTCTTTTGCAATTTTCAATATGGGTGTTCCAAGTAAGCCTTTTTGTCAAATGTCACCCCAAGATAGGCGAAGCAGCTTTCAATCTTGATCAGGGTTGTCACGGCCTGTTTCCAGACACATGGCATGAGCCTAAAGTTCAGTATGTTGTGCCAGACTGTCGAGAACAACTTAGCACCTAAAGGATGTTTACCTGGTAGGCTCAAATCTATTCCAGAGCGGTCAGTTATCATTTACTCTTACGTGCCAATATGCCTATGTCGTATCACACTTGTCTGTATTGCATTGAAAACCATTGATCGTTCAAATTCTTAGGTCTCTTTCCCAGTTTCATTCTATGTACTAGCAGTGAAAACCATTGATCGTTCAAATTCTTAGGTCTCTTTCCCAGTTTCATTCTATATACTAGCAGTGAAAACCATTGATCGTTCAAATTCTTAGGTCTCCCTCTCAGTTTCATTCTATGTACTAGCAGTGAAAACCATTGATCGTTCAAATTCTTAGGTCTCCCTCTCAGTTTCATTCTATGTACTAGCAGTGAAAACCATTGATCGTTCAAATTCTTAGGTCTCCCTCTCAGTTTCATTTTATGTACTAGCAGTGAAAACCATTGATCGTTCAAATTCTTAGGTCTCTTTCCCAGTTTCATTCTTTGTACTAGCAGTGAAAACCATTGATCGTTCAAATTCTTAGGTCTCTTTCCCAGTTTCATTCTATGTACTAGCAGTAAAAACCATTGATCGTTCAAATTCTTAGGTCTCTTTCCCAGTTTCATTCTATGTACTAGCAGTGAAAACCATTGATCGTTCAAATTCTTAGGTCTCTTTCCCAGTTTCATTCTATGTACTAGCAGTGAAAACCATTGATCGTTCAAATTCTTAGGTCTCTTTCCCAGTTTCATTCTATGTACTAGCAGTGAAAACCATTGATCGTTCAAATTCTTAGGTCTCTTTCCCAGTTTCATTCTATGTACTAGCAGTGAAAACCATTGATCGTTCAAATTCTTAGGTCTCCCTCTCAGTTTCATTCTATGTACTAGCATTGAAAACCATTGATCGTTCAAATTCTTAGGTCTCCCTCTCAGTTTCATTCTATGTACTAGCAGTGAAAACCATTGATCGTTCAAATTCTTAGGTCTCTTTCCCAGTTTCATTCTATGTACTAGCAGTGAAAACCATTGATCGTTCAAATTCTTAGGTCTCCCTCTCAGTTTCATTCTATGTACTAGCATTGAAAACCATTGATCGTTCAAATTCTTAGGTCTCCCTCTCAGTTTCATTCTATGTACTAGCAGTGAAAACCATTTATCGTTCAAATTCTTAGGTCTCTTTCCCAGTTTCATTCTATGTACTAGCAGTGAAAACCATTGATCGTTCAAATTCTTAGGTCTCTTTCCCAGTTTCATTCTATGTACTAGCAGTGAAAACCATTGATCGTTCAAATTCTTAGGTCTCTTTCCCAGTTTCATTCTATGTACTAGCAGTAAAAACCATTGATCGTTCAAATTCTTAGGTCTCTTTCCCAGTTTCATTCTATGTACTAGCAGTGAAAACCATTGATCGTTCAAATTCTTAGGTCTCTTTCCCAGTTTCATTCTATGTACTAGCAGTGAAAACCATTGATCGTTCAAATTCTTAGGTCTCTTTCCCAGTTTCATTCTATGTACTAGCAGTGAAAACCATTGATCGTTCAAATTCTTAGGTCTCTTTCCCAGTTTCATTCTATGTACTAGCAGTGAAAACCATTGATCGTTCAAATTCTTAGGTCTCCCTCTCAGTTTCATTCTATGTACTAGCATTGAAAACCATTGATCGTTCAAATTCTTAGGTCTCCCTCTCAGTTTCATTCTATGTACTAGCAGTGAAAACCATTGATCGTTCAAATTCTTAGGTCTCTTTCCCAGTTTCATTCTATGTACTAGCAGTGAAAACCATTGATCGTTCAAATTCTTAGGTCTCCCTCTCAGTTTCATTCTATGTACTAGCATTGAAAACCATTGATCGTTCAAATTCTTAGGTCTCCCTCTCAGTTTCATTCTATGTACTAGCAGTGAAAACCATTTATCGTTCAAATTCTTAGGTCTCTTTCCCAGTTTCATTCTATGTACTAGCTGTGAAAACCATTGATCGTTCAAATTCTTAGGTCTCTTTCCCAGTTTCATTCTATGTACTAGCAGTGAAAACCATTGATCGTTCAAATTCTTAGGTCTCTTTCCCAGTTTCATTCTATGTACTAGCAGTGAAAACCATTGATCGTTCAAATTCTTAGGTCTCCCTCTCAGTTTCATTCTATGTACTAGCAGTGAAAACCATTGATCGTTCAAATTCTTAGGTCTCATTCCCAGTTTCATTCTATGTACTAGCAGTGAAAACCATTGATCGTTCAAATTCTTAGGTCTCCCTCCCAGTTTCATTCTCTGTACTTGGGGCAATTATTCCCTCAAGTATGATCTCTGCTTCTGTAATCGTGAAGCAGCCAGCCTACCAAGACTTGTCTGGGAGATGACCACCTTATTGACAAGCTCTTTTAGTTGAGTCATGTACAAGATCAACAAGAATAAGAGCAGTAGATAACCATATTGAATCTGCCAAAGATAAGTTCAGAGCGCAGTCATTTTCCTTTAGTAGCTACGCCATTGTTGGATATGGTCAACCATTGAAACTAAACCAGTTTTAGTAGCTGCAGCAATAATGTATTCTGTCTCGAGTCAGTGACTACTGCATTCTGTCTTGAGTCAGTGACAACTGCATTCTGTCTCGAATCAGTGACAATGCATTGTGTCTCGAGTCAGTGACAACTACTTTCTGTGTCTAGTCACTGAAAACTGCATTCTGTCTCGAGTCAGTGATAACTGCATTCTGTCCCGAGTCAGTGAAAACTGCATTCTGTCTCGAGTCAGTGACAACTACATTCTGTCTCGAGTCAGTGACAACTACATTATGTCTCGAGTCACTGAAAACTGCATTCTGTGTTGAGTCCGTGAAAACGGCATTCTGTCTCGAGTCAGTCACAACTGCATTCTGTCCATAAAGTTAGATCTCCCCTTGATCAGAAGAGCGCTTTATTCCACAGCGAAACTAGACTCAGAAGATAGGATCAAAAGTCAGGAAACGAGCAAGGTGTAAAGAGAGAACAGGTAAGATGGAATTTAGGCAGAGCTGGGTGGGAGGTTAACCACTGTAAACTTGATGGGCATTGCACTATTGGGTTTTAGGTAAGGTAGCCAACCGCAGCGACACGAGAAAGGAAACAGATCACTTTGAGTGAGTTGGCTCTGTATAAACCGTTGCAGTTGACATGTATAAACCATTACAGTTGGCCATGTATAAACTATTACAGTTGGCCATGTATAAACCATCCAGTCAAGCCACACCGCCAGAGGGCGAAGAACACGAGTCCACGAGATAAGATAATTTAAGTCGAAGTGAAATTTGTACATTATTAGGAAAGTAAAGGATAGACATTAAAACTGGGAGTTAGATTCTGAGGTATCACCTAGATTATGCTGGCAAAGCGTTAGAAATATTAAGTGATAGTTAGTTGTAGTTGACAGTGTTGTAATGACAAGATTTGTAATAAATGAATTATCGTGTGTTTTATTATTCATGTAAGTCTTAGTGTTCCCTATGTTGATAGTGTGTAACAAGACTAACTGGAAGCAGAGAGATAGGTCATACACGTCCCTGAGAAACAGTGAATAAGAAAGAACGTTTACAAATGCTGAGAGATATGTTTTACACGTCCCTGGGAAAGAGTGAGTAAGAAAGAAAGTTTACAAATGTGGGCGGCTCTGTAACAGAATCGCAGGCGGAAAACAAACCGAGTACTAAAAAAGTCTTGCTGAAATCGGATGTGTCGAGGCGAAAAGCACAGAAATCGCATCATTGCTGTAAACTAGGACTCATATCTTTAAGAATAAGAAGAAGAAAAAGACGTAAAATAAGTTCGTTTTTACCCCTTTTTAAAGCCAGTTGTTACTAATTTACTGACTTGCTCTGGTATTTATCACTGTGTACAATTTGTCAAATTTGCCAGTGTGTGTCTGTGTGTGTGTCTGTGTGTATGTCTGTGTGTGTGTCTGTGTGTGTATTTCTGCGTGTGTGTGTATATGTCTGTGTGTGTGTCTATGTGTGTGTGTGTGTGTGTCTATGTGTGTGTTTGTGTCTGTGTGTGTGTGAAGTGCGGCTGTGTGTGTGAGTGGCTGTGTGTGTGAGTGGCTGTGTGTGACTGTGTGTGTTTGTGAGTGTGTGTTTGTGTGTGTGTCGGTGTGTGTGTGTCTGTCTGTCTGTGTGTGTCTGTCAGTGTGTGTATGTGAGTGTGTGTCTGTGTTTATCACTGTGTACAATGTATCAAATGTGACAGTGTGTGTGTGTGTGTTTCTGTGAGTATGTGTATTTGTCGGTGTGTGTTTGTTTCTATGCGTATCTGTGAGCGTGTGTGTGATTGTGTTTGTATGTGTGTGTGTGTGTCTGTGTGTGTGTCTGTGAGTGTGTATGTGTCTGCGTGTATGTGTTTGCGTGTCTGTATGTGTGTGTGTCTGTGTGTGTGTGAAAGGATGGTTTGCCCGCAGCTCAGTGACGTCGATTCTTGAAAGAACAGGACAAATTAGAAGAGAATTGAACTTAACAGAACGGAAGTGTTTGAACTGAACATAATTGAACTTAACAGAACAGAACTGATTGAACTGAACATAATTGAACTTAACAGAAAAGAAGTGTTTGAACTGAACATAATTGAACTTAACAGAACAGAAGTGTTTGAACTGAACATAATTGAACTTAACAGAACAGAACTGATTGAACTGAACATAATTGAACTTAACAGAACAGAAGTGTTTGAACTGAACATAATTGAACTTAACAGAACAGCACTGCTTGAACATAACTGAACTAACTGAACTGAACAAAATAGAACTGAACTGACAAGAACTGAACTGAACAGAACTGAAATGAAAGAATTGAGCTTAATAGAACTGAACTGAGCTAGACAGAACATAACTGAACACAACATAATATAAGAGAACGGAAAAGAATAGGACAGGACAGAACTGGACTGGACAAGACGGGACAGGACAAGGCAGAACAGGACAAGTCAGATCAGGACTGGGTCAAAACTGGGCTGGACTGAGCTGGCTGGACTGGGATGTACTGAGCTGTACAGAGCTGAGCTGAACTGAAAAGAAAAGAACAGTCAAGAAGATGCGGGTTTTCAGACCGAACAGCCACTTTCGTGTTTTTTTATTGTTTGTAAAAGATCTGGCAACCATTGCTGTAGTGGGCGTGACCAAAGGACCACGGACCAGTTTCTGGTTACGCACTGGACAAAACAGTTTCAGGTCTCATCTGTAGATATTTTCGATTGGCAGGACGGATCTGTGTACCTGTGGCACTGGTCCTGTGACAGTGAATATGTGATGCAGAATTGCTCAATACTCTCGGATGAAAAGTGATCGCATCCGCTTCTTATACGAAAATCTGTAATGCAGTATTTAGAGTATTGAGTTGACTGTTGTTATTGCTAAAGTTTATTTGTGTCTATGTCTGATGGTAAACGAGGAGGAAGAAGTAACATTTGGTAGCATCAATCGGAAGGGACAGCAGCTTGTGGTGGTAGTCGATCATTCGCGCCACGAGGCGCGACCCTTGATGATGATGGAGGTCCTGGAAGGTCTACAGTCCGTCCTGATATTGCTAGATCTAGAACAGCCGGGACCATAAATTCCACCCATGACTGACCTGTGTACAGTAAAACAGCCAGGACCACAGATTCCACCCATGACCTGTGTACAGTAAACAGTCAGGGACCACACATTCCACCCATGTCTGACCTGTGTACAGTAAGCAGCCAGGACCACATATTCCACCCATGACTGACCTGTGTACAGTAAAACAGACAGGACCACATATTCCACTAATGACCTGTGTACAGTATGATCTGTCAGGCCAGGATAGAACTTTACAGTCATGTGGACATTTATTGCAACACAAGTCAGACGCTTCGTCATCTTCGCTTGCCTTGAAAACTATTTCAATAGAACAGACTCTGATTTTCTTGTCAGATGAGTATGAACCGTGTCGATAGACTATCGTGTCTCTCTAGAAGCTACGTCAGCTCTTAATTCAGTTCACATGTTTGGGCATCATCATTCGTGCGTGCCATCTTCGAAAACGCCAACGCCTGCTTGGCCATTCTGATATTGCCTATATAATGGTAACCGAGTTACTCTTTCTCTTTTGCACAGATCCGTTTGTGTTGTGCATTCTACAACGCCGTGAGCGCTTGAATCTTTCTGCGAGTTGGCGGTTATCACAAACTTCCTCTTTAGTCTGGACTCTTCCTCCTTATTAGCGCCGCTGTAAAACATAATCAACACTTTGGGATTCTGTACAAGATAGTCGGTGAAGTTATGATCTTCTATCTCAAAAATAACTCCCTTTGCAGGTGGCGGTCTAGGCTTTCGCTTTTGGTTTGAAGATGGAGGGGGAGATAGTCTCAAACTCTCAACTGATCTTCCTGGATTTAATTCATATTGCTCTCTACGATTTTTTCTTTCGATTCGTTCTCTGGCCGAGCCCATATTTGTATAAACGTTTTGAATGGTACGAAACGATTAATTTTGGCTTACAAGCATTGATAAAGTAGAGCTAGTAACCAGAAATGAGTGTTTTCAGTTTTTTGGTTGGTCAATATTGATTTAGAGCTTTCTCTGAATGCAACTGCAACTGACGGACATTGGAGACGGTTTACTGTCTTGTGATGTTCAAGGACACTTTATGGGACACGTGATCATGATGATGATGATAATATCCGGCGGATGTGTTCCTATAAATGATACCAACTTGGCTTTTTTAAAAGCCAAATTATTTTGTTATATTTGTTTGGTCAGTTTAGTTCAGATGCTATCTCCAGAGCGGAGGTCCGCTGCAATGGATATTTAGCGATTTCTGCCGCTTACCTTGATTTCCTTGTACTAAGTGTGACATACAATAAAGGACTCCAACTGGCTTCTTTTGGCCATCACCGAACGCAGTGAATATGACAAAGTGGTGCTCATCGATTACCGTAGCCAAACAACATAACAGAATATGTAAAGTTTGTTCTGTCTATGTCTTGATGCTATGCTTGCACTTTTTACCTGTGCTAAGTTTTTCCTTCAATTACCTACCCTCGTTGTTTTGGGCAAATTCAAAGCAGCACAAGAACATTAAAATATCGATCCATAAGTTCTCTGTCTTTCCGTACTAACTTTGGACGGCCATTGTTGCAAATTGTTGTGAATCTGTGGTTCCAACTGAACATTTAATTTGATTAACGTTGTGTTACAATTTTTTGCGTGGACAAATGCAAGTTTCCTTGAAACAATACATTCTATAGCAAATTAAAGTTAACATTATCTCCCTGTAAGTTGTAAATAAGTCTATTTTGATATTTTAAAATGTAGAAAATAAATTCCTTCGAAAAGATGCATGACTTTCAGCTGAGTATTCTGTGAGTTGTGGGTGTTGATGGGTGCGAATTGGTTTGTGTAGATTTATCTGTCCCAGTATGCTCCATCACACTGTCAACGGAACGTATTGCACAATAGCATATCATGCGCACAACAATTTGCAACTCTGCTGCTGAAACATGGTCAGTTTGCCTCGATGTCTTCTCTTCGTTAAGTTCACTCTGACCTTTTGATTGGGTTATGTATTTCATGGTTTTTTCATGGTTTGTGAGCAGGTTACAAACTTTTGGAACATGGGTACAGTCACAAAATTTACAATAAGCCTTCTCTGGCTCATCAGCAACTTTTTGTTTTACCCAAACAAATAACTTTTTTTTCAATTGTTGTTGCACTTAATGTTGCTATTTTAAGACGATTTCCATTTCTGTGATGGCGTAGTCGAAGATGTGTATTAGCAATCAGAAAATGGAAAAACCAAATTGAAAACTGAAATGGTTGAAGATTACAGACAGAACTAACTCGTATGATGTATATATTCGAATTTTTTGTCTTGATGATCTTGAAACTTAAATGCATTCGTGACCTGATTTTGTTGCATAATATAAGATAATATAACAGAATTACAGTGTGGCTTCAGATTAGGTAGATTAACAGCGGATATGATTTTCTTGCTTCGCTAAATTCAGGAGAAGTGCAGAAAACAAGACCCGGCGCTCTTTATGATGTTTCTAGACCTCACCAACGACGTATGCAAGAGGGATATGAAGTCATGCGACATCCCATTCTAAGGCTAGGAAGAAATTACTCAGGATCGAGCTATCTGGAGAGTCAGTTGGAAGGGACAAAGTGGCTGCTGACGCTCGTAGAGGTCTTCTGGCTGCAGAGAAAAGAGCAAGACCGAAGAGATCAAGTGTAACAGACTGACTGTTTGCCCTGGCCGTTATTCTAACTTAGAACATTCTCACACTCATCCACATCATCATGACCACACACTTCAAATAATATAGCAAATATCAGATGGCATATTTATTACATAATATTCATATCATAAAAATGAGAAGGGACATTACAAACACAATTCAATACAAATCATCTTAACTAATTATTCCTATGTTATATATAAGTTAATATAAATATTTTAAAAAGCGGAAAGTTTAAGCATGAGCTATTGATGGAATTCCCAACTATCTAAACCCAGTTCTATTTCTTTGCAATTACATTACACACACCTCGCCCTAACTGCGTCCTCAACACACCTTATAAAATACTCTTTCTCCCTCAAATCCCCTCAGGCGGGCGATCTCGACATAACTCGTTCACAATGTGTCCCTGCTTACAAACACACTTTCAGATTATCTATTAATGCAAAACTCACACACCTATTTGAGCGATCCTGTTCTATCACTAAACATTCGTCCAACAGCCTATCAATCGCTCCTCTACCTAAGTCGGTGAGTTAAACATACTATCTACATTCAGTCTCTCTCTCTCTCTCTCTCTCTCGCTCTCATCTCTCTATCCAGCCTCCTCTCCATTCAGCCTAGGTTCTGGCGTGGGTGGGCCCCAAACTATAGCTGGCCCTGCCACCATTCCTCCTCCTCTCCTTTCCTCTTTATCTGGCGAATCTCCGTCTTTTCCCTTGTTTGATTCTTCGTCGACTTCAACTAATGTTCTACCAGGCTTGACCACAAGTTCCTGGTAAACGTGGCCCCTTTCATCACGCCCGACCGTGTTAATCGACGTAACACCCTCTTCCTGAATCCTCGGCCTACGCTGTACGATGCTGTTACGTTTCATCTGGCCTTCTGAGCGAACATTTGTCTCGTTTGCATTGCGTAACCTGCCCTCTGTCCCTAACTTTTCTGGATACACCAGACCGGTATCTCTTTCTTTCTGTCCATCCGACCCGTGCTTAAAGTCTCTGTTATAGCTCCTGCCCTGTCTCTCCATCTGTAACTTTGTAAAAGGTCTCTTATTATGGGTTACAAATCTGCCCGATTAAAACTTCTACCCAACCATTCTCCAACGCATTTGACTTGGCCTCTCCACCTGGGTCAAACTTCTCCTCTTTTCGCCTCCTCTTTCCAGCCGTTCACACACGTCCAGCCTGAGATTTCCACCTTCGTCCCTCCACGGATTTGGAATGTGGAAGTTGGACGAACTTCCTACTCACTTTCCTACAACTCTGTCCCCTTCCAAAATACTGGGCCGTGTTTACTTCTGTGATTTGTTCATTTCGTCTCTCCTTCCTAGCTGGTGTGAAAGCTCCGTTTTCAAACTGTTGCAACAGCTGTCGCAGCTTCCATTGGAGGTCGTTTTCCTGTCTTTCCAGCCGAATAACTCTGCTTGTTAGTTCTCTTAGCTGGTTTTGTAGTTGACTTTTGTCGTCCAACTTATCGCTCGTCATTTGGACTGCAGCTAGTGCCACGAAAGGCTTGTTTTTGACAAAAAGTCCTCTTCTCCAGACAACGTTCGTATTCCGAATTATATTTGGGCATCCTATAGACAAATGTCCAAAAGCTAGACAATGATAGCATTGTTTAACATTGTTTGACCACGACATGTTGAATAAACCCGTCTCCAAAAAAAAATATACAATACTATCAAGTACGCAAAAAGTCTTCTCAATAATACAACAATAAGTGGAAGAAAAATGTCACATTTACCAGTCAGATGATTGGAAAAGCTACCTATGGTAACTAACACTCTAACCACTAGCTACTCCTCTATTCCTAACTACAAACACAAAGTTATATATAACAGCAACACTTGTGTTAAACAGGCAAATAAAGATCTGAAGCTACACACACACTATATTTACAAAACTACCACAACAATCCGTGGTCAATGGCATCTAAATAATAATGCGTAACAGACCCACTGTTTGCCCTGGCCGTTATTCTAACTTAGAACATTCTCACACTCATCCACATCATCATGACCACACACTTCAAATAATATAGCACACATCAGATGGCATATTTATTACATAATGTTCATATCATAAAAATGAGTAGTGGAATTACAAACACAATTCAATTCATATCATCTTAACTAATTATTCCTATGTTTTATATGAGTTAATATAAATATTTAAAAAAGCGGAAAGTTTAAGCATGAGCTATTGATGGAATTCCCAACTATCAAAGCCCAGTTCTATTTCCTTGCAATTACATCACACACACCTCGCCTTAACTGCGTCCTCAATACACCTTATCAAATACTCTTCCTCACTGAAATCCCCTCATGCGGGCGATCTGGTCATAACTCGTTCACAATGTGTCCTGCTTACAACACAACGTTCAGATTATCTATTAATGCAAAACTCACACACCTATTTGAGCGATCCTGTTCTATCACTAACATTCGTTCAACAGTCTATCAATCGCTCCTCTACCTAAGTCGGTGAGTTAAACATAATATCTACATTCAGTCTCTCTCTCTCTCTCTCTCTCTCTCGCTCTCATCTCTCTATCCAGCCTCCTCTCCATCCAGCCTCCTGAGCCAAACTTTCTCTCTAGTTATACACACTCAAGCAAAGTTCGAGCTTGACCAATGGATTTCAGGTAATGACTATATTCAGTCTTATTGGAACGAAACACTTTGCACACCTGCCACTCATTCTCTCGCAGCAAGCCCCGCTGCCATTCCGTCTGTCAATTAATCTCCCCCTACCAAAATCGGAAGGCCAGTGGTCAGTTTTTACCTGTCCACATTCCTTACCCCAACTCTGTTCTCATTTGTTGAGACGGTGAGTGACCTTGACACGCATTCAGGTAGCTTTAAGATTTAACATGTTCAGGTATCAGAAACCACAACACCCCTGTCCTGTTCTCCCCTTGCTCCGGCGGGAATTGTTACACAAGGAAAAGCCAGGCAAGCCATCCTCCTCATTATGGTTGTACGACCTGTGGCAGGGACTGTCACTCGCGGATCGGCCTTTACGGCTTTAGCAGACAGTGTCGAAATACAAGAGACAGAGCTCGACAAAACTTACAGGACGCCACTCGCACGGTCTATATGGACTGAGACGCCTATGATGATAACCACTAGATGGGCATTAGATAGTGCCGAATAGGGAACAATAAAATTAAAGTGTTGCAGCTTCAATTATAAATATATGTTTTCTTTTACTTCAATGCAGGCGATTTTATATATTTAAAATAAACAGAAGAACAAGCACACAAAAAATTGAAGCAACTTAACTGACGCCAGGCGATCTGAAAAAAAGCCAGAAGAAGGTAAAAAAACAAAACAAAAAAAACAACAAAAAGTCTACAGCCAAACGCTCTTAAAAAAGGCCAGATTTGTAGAATTTGGTCGTAAAAAGTTCAAAATGGCAACCATGACCGAATCAGATACATCACGCTGAGGCAGACAGCGGGGATAAACCGAGTTAGTGCCTACATTAATTCTCAACAAATCAAGTGATTTGGTCATGTAGTCACAATGCATTATGACCAGCCTGCACCAATAGCATATCATATGCAGGTCTACAGTTCACGAGCAAGAGGCAGACCACGACTTTGATGGACCGAGACTGTCTCTGACACTCTCAAGAAGTTATACCTACCAACAGCATAAGCCTCCCACTTGGCAACAACAAGAAATCTACGCATCCCACCTCTCTGAGACGTCGAATGGCAAAAGCAGTAGAACAAAAGAATTAAGAAGAATAAATGTAACCAAATAATTTGGATTTTAAAAAGCCAAGTTGGCATCATTGGTAGGAACACATCCGCCGGATATGATAATCATCACCATCATCTCGTGCCCCATATATGGTCATTGAACATCACAAGACGGTAAACCGTCTCCAATGTCCGTCAGCTGCAGTTGCATTCAACGGAAGCCATAACCCGGTATTGACCAACTGAAAACTGAGAACACACAATCCTGGTTACCAGTTCTATGTAATGCCTGTTTGTAGGCCAAAATTAACATCAATCGTATGATTCAAGCCTATTAAACAAATATGGGCTCGGCCAGGGAACGCATTGAAAGGAAAAATCGTAGAGAGCAGTATGAATTAAATCCAGATCGTTCGTTCTACGGGTTACGGCCTGTTCCACCTCCATATACAAAGCAAAAGACTCCAACTCAAATCAAAAAGTCTGCACAAGTTTCTGAGTTAGGATATCATACTTTCGACAATTACATTAACCTGAATCCGCATGTGATAATCATGTTTTACAAGAGTGGTACTACAAGCCCAGCCGAAGAGTCCAAACTGAAGATGACGTACGCCGAAGGTGCCGGACCTGAAGCAGCTCCCCTCGTCCACGCTTCTGTAGACTGCACAAGAGAAATGCAGCTGTGTGAAAGAGAAGGAATTACTGAAGTACCATATTACCGGTACTATCAAGTCGGCAAATCAGATTTTGGCATTGTGGATGATGGCAGAAATGTGTTTGATGACGGTGTAACATTTCAAAGGAATTAATGGTTAACGTTCCTTCTTGTTCTGTTCTGTACTAGGAGTCGACTTCACTGCACTCCGGGCATACCCATAGGTGCTCAATCTCTCTCAGCAGATGGCGCAAAGTGTGGATACTGATGGTGCCTGTAGCCTGTTGGTTGTACACCTTCCTGTTTCATCCTTTCAGTTTTTCCGATCCACTGAATTCTAATTTGATTCCAAAGTGCCGCAGCATGTGCCTTGCAGACTCACCCAAAGCAGTGTCATTCTCCAGCAGGTGGTCCTTGATAACCTTCACTATGTCACCTCTATCCATGTCCGCTGTGCCTGTTATGGGTGCGTGTGACGCCAAAAAATCCGCTCGCTCGTTGCCCAGAACCCCAGCATGACCAGGACAGTAGATCCACACCAGGCCACGTGCAACTGTTCTCTCCATCAGGCCAGCTGATATCCGGCTAACGAGCCACGGGTTTATTCCGCAGTCCTTCAAACAGCACATCAGTGTACCAAAATCGACCCTATTATAGGCATCCTTGAGGTCAAGCGCAACGGTGACTGTCTCTTGTCGACGTTGGAATCCCTCGTACACGTCATATGCGAAAGTACCGGCATTATCTCAAGTCTCCTTCTCCAGGCTTAGGTAGAGGCCGTAGATAACTATGCAGCCAGTCCTCAGGCACTGGTGCATTCTCTATGATGGTATTGAAATCCTGCACCATATTGTCCATATCTGTCTCATCTAGCTCCCTGAGGTGGCAGTACTGTACTCCATCAGGACCTGGTGAGGTATTCTTGCTGGAACGTCAAACATATTCTACCTCTGCCTTGTTTATTAGGTCAACACAAGTCACCTCCTTGGTTGCAGCCTCCAGAACGTCTTGTGAGACTCGATAGCGTCTCGCAACGATTCACCACAATCTGCTGTATCTGCGAATGATACTACAACTGTTACTTCTTCCTAGTTTACAATCACACATGGACACAGACAACTTTAACAACAGAAGCAGTCAACTCAATGATCCAAATACTGCAGTACAGATTTTCGTACAGGAAACAAGATACGACTACTTGTCATCCGAGAGTATTGAGCAAGTCTGCATCACAGAATGACTGTCACAGGACCAGTGCCACAGGTACACACATCCGTCGTGCCAATCAAAAATATTTACAGATGAGACCTGATTCTGTTTTGTCCAGTGCGTAACCAGAAAATGGTCCATCAGTCACGCCCACTGTAACAATGGTTGCCAGATCTTTTACAAATAATAAAAAAAACTAACGGTAACTTCGTGATTGAAGGCTAATTATAACCTGGTAGGAAGCGAGCAAGTAGATTGGGGATGGGGGTGAGAAAGAAAGTATAATTCAGACTTCAGACAGAGGTTAGTTTGTATAGGTCATCTTTAACAGCGCCGGCTTGGTTCCTATATGTAACTTTTGATTGTCTGGAAATCAGGTCAAAGAGAGGTTATCTGGTAAAATTACTTAAATTTATTATTAAGGTTTATTATTCTTAGTTTAGTGCGTTCGTATAGAATGCTGGGCACGTGTTCATGGCAAGCTAAACTTTGGGAATGGTCGTAAGGCATTCAGCTAGAATGAGTGAGGGGGCGGGGGGAAGGAGGGAGTTGTAAAATGTGACTATCACACTGAAAGTATGTTCTGAAAGGTGACTAAGTCAAGTCACACTGAGAGCCTGTTGTAAGAGGTGTCTAAGTCACACTGAGAGTATGTTGTAAGAGATGATTAAGTAATACTAAGAGTATGTTGTAAGAGGTGACTAAGTCACACTGAGAGTATGTTGTACGAGGTGTCTACGCCACACTGAGAGTATGTTGTAAGAGGTGACTTATATAATCCGTACTGAAAATATTTTGTAAGAAGTAACTAAGTCAAGTCACACTGAGAGTATATTTTAAGAGGTGTCTAAGTCACACTGAGAGTATGTTGTAAGAGGTGTCTAAGTCACACTGAGAGTATGTTGTAAGACGTGACTTATATACGCCATACTGAGAGTATTTTGTAAGAAGTAACTAAGTCAAGTTACACTGAGAGTATGTTGTAAAGAGGTAAAAGTCAAGTCACACTGAGAGCATATTGTAAGAGGTGACTAAGTCAAGTCACATTTAGAGTATGTTGTAATAGGTGACTTATATAAACCATACTGAAAGTATTTTGTAAGAAGTAACTAAGTCAAGTTACACTGAGAGTATGTTGTAAGAGGTAAAAGTCAAGTCACACTGAGAGCATATTGTAAGAGGTGACAAAGTGAAGTCACATTTAGAGTATGTTGTAAGAGGTGACTCGTCACACGAGAGCATATTTTAATAGGTGACTGTCACACTGAGAGCATAATGCAATAGGTAGGTAAGTCACACTGAGAGTATGTTGTAAGAGCTGTCTAAGTCACACTGAGAGTATGTTGTAAGAGATGTCTATCACACTGAAAGTATGTCGTACGAGGTGATTAGATCACACTGAGAGCATGTTGAAAGAGAGAACTAAGTCAAGTCGCGCTGAGAGTATATTGTTAAAAGTGACTAAGTCAAGTCACACTGAGAGCATATTGTAATAAGTGACTAATTAACACTGAGAGTATGTTGTAGGAGGTGACTAAGTCAAGTCGTATTGAGAGCATGTTGTAAGAAGAGTCTGTCAAGTCACACTGAGAGTATGTTGTAAGAGGTGACTAAGTCACACTGAGAGTATGTTGTAAGACGTGACTTATATACGCCATACTGAGAGTATTTTGTAAGAAGTAACTAAGTCAAGTTACACTGAGAGTATGTTGTAAGAGGTAAAAGTCAAGTCACACTGAGAGCATATTGTAAGATGGGACTAAGTCAAGTCACATTTAGAGTATGTTGTAATAGGTGACTTATATAAACCATACTGAAAGTATTTTGTAAGAAGTAACTAAGTCAAGTTACACTGAGAGTATGTTGTAAGAGGTAAAAGTCAAGTCACACTGAGAGCATATTGTAAGAGGTGACAAAGTGAAATCACATTTAGAGTATGTTGTAAGAGGTGACTCGTCACACGAGAGCATATTTTAATAGGTGACTGTCACGCTGAGAGCATAATGTAATAGGTAGGTAAGACACACTGAGAGTATGTTGTAAGAGCTGTCTAAGTCACACTGAGAGTATGTTGTAAGAGGTGATTAGATCACACTGAGAGCATGTTGAAAGAGAGAACTAAGTCGTCGCGCTGAGAGTATGTTGTTAAAAGTGACTAAGTCAAGTCACACTGAGAGCATATTGTAATAAGTGACTAATTAACACTGAGAGTATGTTGTAGGAGGTGACTAAGTCAAGTCGTATTGAGAGCATGTTGTAAGAAGAGTCTGTCAAGTCACACTGAGAGTATGTTGTAATAGGTGACTAAGTCAAGTCACACTGAGAGTATGTTGTAAGAGGTGATTAGGTCAAGTCACACTGAGAGTATGTTGTAAGAGGTGACTAAGTCAAGTCACACTGAAAGCATGTTGTAAGACGAGTATGTCAAGTCACATTGAGAGTATGTTGTAAGAGGGCAATGTCGTTACACTGAGAGTATGTTGTAAGAGGTGACTAGGTCACACTGTGAGCATGTTGTTAGAGGTGAATAAGTCAAGTCACACGTAGAGTATGTTGTAAGAGGTGACTAAGTCACACTGAGAGTATGTTGTAAGAGGTGACTGTCACACTGAGAGTGCGTTGTTAGGGCTGACTTAAGTCAAATCTCACTGAGAACATGTTGTTAGAGGAAGTAGAATCGTAAAAATGAACTGACCACAGATATTTGGCGAGAACCCTACGGCAACCTGTCACCTGGCCGAGGGGAGAACGAGGATACAGTATGCATGTGAAAATGGTGAGCCTTACTGTTTCACTCTCAGCCGTAATGGCGCACAAGCCCTACAAGAACACTGAACTGAACGAATTGAGGTGAGCCATTGCGAAAAATGTCTCACGGTTTCCAGAAAGCAGTGACGCAGTGGCTACCAGAACAGTCTCACATCAAAGGAAACGAATGACCAATTTAGTCAATGAAGGAGGAAAACTAATAGTCATCATAACAAGATCAGAGGGCAAAGATACAAATTAACTAAAGAAAGGTCCAGATTGGATAATGGTAAATAATATTTTAGTCAGAGTGTGATGAATGCTTGGAATGCATTGCCTCAGGAGGTGGTGGAGACAGAGACTGTTAATGCATTTAAGAATAGATTGAATGCGCATAGCTTTGAAAGCAAGGTAATGCAAATGTGACTGGTTGTCTACAGACTGATGAGTCTTCTAAACCAGTATAAAAACGTTAAGTTAAGAAGATTTCCACCGTGTGGTTCGCTAGGCCCGGGAGAGGTGTTATTACAACACACAGAAATCGACCTAAATCATTTTATTTTTTAAAGTTAACTTGGCATCATTGGTGGCAACACATCCGCCGGAAATACAAACATTGCCATTATCATCACGTGACTCATATATTGTCCTTCAACAGGACAAGAAGTTGAACACCTTGGTGACCTTCCATGTCCGTTTGCTGCAGTTGCTGAAATCTCTAGCCAGGTATTGAGGACACACATTCCTAGTTACTGACTCCACTTTGTGCTGGCTGAGGACACACATTCCTAGTTACTCACTCCACTTTTTGCTGGCTGAGAACACACATTCCTAGTTACTGACTCCACTTTTTGCTGGCTGAGAACACACATTCCTAGTTACTGACTCCACTTTGTGCTGGCTGAGGACAGGAATTCCTAGTTACTGACTCCACTTTTTGCTGGCTGAGAACATACATTCCTAGTTACTGATTACACTTTGTGCTGGCTGAAGACATGCATTCCTAGTTACTGACTCCACTTTGTGCTGGCTGATAACACACATTCCTAGTTACTGACTCCACTTTGCCCTAGCTGAGAACACACATTCCTAGTTACTGACTCCACTTTGCCCTAGCTGAGAACACACATTCCTAGTTACTGACTCCACTTTGTCCTTGCTTGCAGGCCAACATTTATCTAAATATCACTTTTCATTTCGTTTAAAACAAATAGTAAATACTTTCTGGCAGGAAAGACGAAAGTTCCCAGAGAGCAACGTGAATCATATCCAGAAGAGTCTGTTGATGGGTTGCGCAAACAGGCACCAACACTGAATACAAGCACAGACAATGAAGATCCATCCGGAAAAGAATGATCACACGTGTTCAAGTTAGAATATGATAGTTTCCACAACTTTATTAGACAGAATCTGGTTTTGTTGATCATGTATTACCAGACTGGTAATATGAGTGACACCGGGGGCTGCATGAGTAAGAGTCAGTTTGCTAAAGAAGCAAAAGAACACTACCCTTAGCACCTTTACACCGCTGTGGACTGCTCAAGAGAAATGAAGCTGTGAACAAGAGAAGGAGTACCTTCACTACCATATTACAGGTATTATAAAAATGAAAGAGGAAGTTTTCGCAATCCCAGGCTGAGAGTGGATGATATTACTTTCCACAGGATTTAATGGAAGTCTTCCTTTTTCTCGATCAACCGATGCTAGGCTTCTTGTCCGGTGAAGTTCACGATCAACCAATGCTAGGCTTCTAGTCCGATGAGGTTCACGACCAACTGATGCTAGGCTTCTTGTCCGGTGAAGTTCACGATCAACCAATGATAGGCTTCTAGTCCGATGAGGTTCACGACCAACTGATGCTAGGCATCTTGTCCGGTGAAGTTCACGATCAACCAATGCTAGGCTTCTTGTCCGGTGAGGTTCACGATTAACCAATGCTAGGCTTCTAGTCCGATGAGGTTCACGACCAACTAAAGGTATGCGTCTTATCCGGTTAGGTTCACGATCAACCGATGCTACGCTTCTTGTCCGATGAGGTTCACGACCAACTGATGCTAGGCTTCTTGTCCGGTGAAGTTCACGATCAACCAATGATAGGCTTCTAGTCCGATGAGGTTCACGACCAACTGATGCTAGGCATCTTGTCCGGTGAAGTTCACGATCAACCAATGCTAGGCTTCTTGTCCGGTGAGGTTCACAATTAACCAATGCTAGGCTTCTAGTCCGATGAGGTTCACGACCAACTAAAGGTATGCGTCTTATCCGGTTAGGTTCACGATCAACCGATGCTACGCTTCTAGTCCGGTTAGGTTCACGATCAACCGATGCTAGGCTTCTTGTCCGGTGAAGTTCACGATCAACCAATGATAGGCTTCTAGTCCGATGAGGTTCACGACCAACTGATGCTAGGCATCTTGTCCGGTGAAGTTCACGATCAACCAATGCTAGGCTTCTTGTCCGGTGAGGTTCACAATTAACCAATGCTAGGCTTCTAGTCCGATGAGGTTCACGACCAACTAAAGGTATGCGTCTTATCCGGTTAGGTTCACGATCAACCGATGCTACGCTTCTAGTCCGGTTAGGTTCACGATCAACCGATGCTAGGCTTCTAGTCCGGTTAGGTTCACGATCAACCGATGCTAGGCTTTTAGACCGGTTAGGGAGCACATGATGGTCAAACTAACAATGCGCGAAATGGAAGAGGCTATGAGAACACTAAAGAAAAGGAAATCTCCCGGAAAAGACGGGATAACAAACGAAATGCTGATGGGGCTGGGCCAAACAGCGAAGAGGAAACTACTATCAGTCCTGAACCAAAGCTGGAAAAGGGGTATTGTACCCCAGGCATGGACAGACGCAATACTGGTACCAGTACCAAAAACAGGAAAGGATAAAACAGATCCAAATGGATACAGGCCCATCAGCCTACTGAGCTGTGTCGGCAAGCTGATGGAACGGATGATAAACACCAGACTGATGTGGCATCTGGAAGAAAAACGAATACTAATTCCACAGCAAGCCGGCTTTAGACAGCACAGATCCACTGAGGACCAGGTCATCCTCATAGCCCAGGAGATAGAAGATGCCTACCAGGCACAGAAACACACAGTAGCTGTTTGGGTGGATCTGGAAAAGGCATTTGACAAAGTCTGGAAGGACGGACTTAGAGTCAAGCTAAGAAGAAGTGATGTCTGTGGGAAGATGTACAAGTGGATCAACCACTACCTCAAACAAAGAACGGCCAGAGTCCAAGTACAAGGGCAGATGAGCAAAAAGGTGACACTCGAGCAGGGAGTACCCCAAGGGGGAGTATTGTCACCCACACTCTTCCTGGTATATATAAACGATATTACAGAGAATATACCAAGAAGAGTCCATAGCTCAATGTTTGCAGACGATCTGGCTATGTGGACCTCTGAAAAGAATCTCACCATAGCAAGAAATCGGATGCAGACGGCCCTAACATCGCTGGAAGAGTGGGCGAACTCATGGTTGGTAAAAATAAACGAGGAGAAAACCACATGCACAATATTCTCGCTTTCATTAAAACCCCAAAGTACCAAATTAAGTCTAAATGGCAAAATCCTGCAGCCAAACGACAACCCAACCTATCTGGGAGTCACATTTGATCGGCGCATGACATGGAAAAGTCAGATTGAGAGAAACCGAATGAAAGCCAGAGAAAGAATGGCAATCATGAGGAAACTTGCTGGCACAAGCTGGGGAGCAGACGAAGGCATACTAAAGAAACTGTACACTGGAAGAGTGAGACCAGTTCTCGAGTATGGCATTGCGGCATGGACAACAGCAGCGAAGGCGAACTTCGATAAAGTTAACAAACTTCAAAACCAAGCCATGAGAATTATAACAGGTGGCATGAAGTCAACGCCAATTGTAGAACTTGAAAAGATTACAAAACTGCAATCCATGACCGATAGAAGAGACTGCAGAGCCCAGCTGCAGTCAGAGAAACTCCGAAGACTGACGGACCATCCAATGTACCAGAGACTAAACAATTTGGGAAATGGGAAACTAAAGCGGAGAAACTTTGCAGAAATAGCCAAAGCAAAGATGCACGAAGATCCCATAAACGCACTAACAACACCAAAACCCATCACTACTGTACGAAAACCTACCTGGAGGCAGGATATATTTCCAGAGGTGGTAGAAAATATACCAGGTATTGCAAACAAAAACTGCCAGACTGAAAAAGAAAGGAGAGACACTACCCTAAGCTTCATAACGAAAAGCTACCCAAGCATGGACTGGACCCATGCATACACCGACGGTTCTGTAACAAGCACTACACAGAACGTAGGGGCAGGAGCATTCCTGAACCTACCAAATGGCAGAAAAATAACACTGTCATTCGCTACTGGTAAGTACACAAGCAATTTCAGAGCGGAGGCAGAGGCACTGAGGGCGGCAGTGGAAGAAATGGTGACACACAGTGAAAATGAGAGCCATATAGTCCTGCTGACAGATGCTCTCGCCGTAGTCACAGCGCTAAAAAGCCAGAAAAACACTGAGCTTAATGACTTAAGAGCAGCACTCTGCAAACTGTGCCAGCAGTCCGCACCAAAAATGGTAGTGGTACAGTGGGTTCCGTCACACTGCAACATCCAAGGCAACGAGGAGGCAGACAGACTGGCAAAAGAAGGTGCAAGACTACCACAAACAGATACCAGTATGACGTACGAAGAGTCAAAACGGCTTATCAAAGCCAGATACATGACCAAATGGGAAACCGAACATACTGGTTACACCAAAAACGATGCCTATTACCAGTTGAACCGAAGAGAGCAGGTCGTTGTCTTCAGACTTTGCACTGGCCACAACAGACTGAGGTACCACCTATTCAATAAATTGAAGATAGGGTGTACCGACGAATGCCCGTGCGGTACTGGTAAAATGACCACTGAACATCTGCTGCAGAACTGCCCGACATACGAGGATCAGAGAGAGCAGATGTGGCCATTACCAGTGGAACTGCAAGACAAGCTCTATGGCAGTGGCGAGAGCCTCAGGATGACCGCCGCTTTTTTCGAAAAAATAATGTTTACTGTCTGACTGCGTATGAAGAAGAAGAAGAAGAAGAAGAAGACCGGTTAGGTTCACGATCAACTAATGCTACTCTTCTTGTCCGGTTAGGTTCACGATCAACCGATGCTACGCTTCTAGTCCGGTGAGGTTCACGAAGGAGACTACGTCTCAGGTCTTCGCCGGTCCCTCACAGCCTTTGAACATGGCGGCTCCACCGGGCCAGACTGCCTCTCTTTGTTCTGTTTAAGTAGGGCAGTCAAGCAGGATATGTTCTGGTGTTTGCTTAGTTGCTGCACAATCGCACGTGGCGTTATCTTCTAGACCCATTATGTGGAGGTGAGCCTTGAGTCTGCAGTGTCCCGTTCTGTGTCTAACTATATTTGTCCACCTATGTCAAGTTGATCAATGATAATGGCTGATAGACATCATTGTTGGACACAATGGCATGTTTACTGTGTTACTTCTATCTAACAAAAAAATTAGACTGATCTAAAGCAAATAGTTGTTTATGATAAGTGAAAATGGCGACGCGTCTGTCTTGTGTTGCGATAAATGACCGTATATCACTGTAAGGTCATATCAGGTCTGACCGATCGTACTGCACACTGGTCACTCATGGGTGGAATCTCCAGTCCTGGTTGTTTTACTGCACACGGGTCACTCATGGGTGGAATATCCAGTCCTGACTGTTTTACTGCCCACGGGTCACTCATGTGTGGAATCTCCAGTCTTGGCTGTTTTACTGCAGACGGGCACTCATGTGTGGAATCTGAAGTCCTGGCTGTTTTACTGCACACGGGCCACTCATGTGTGGAATCTCCAGTCCTGGCTGTTTTACTGCACACGGGCCACTCATGTGTGGAATCTGAAGTCCTGGCTGTTTTACTGCACACGGGTCACTCATGTGTGGAATCTCCAGTCCTGGCTGTTTTACTGCACACGGGCCACTCATATGTGGAATCTCCAGTCCTGGCTGTTTTACTGCACACGGGTCACTCATGTGTGGAATCTCCAGTCCTGGCTGTTTGACGCTCTGCTCATTCAGACCGAGTCGTCCCTGGTAGGAACGTAAAATGAAGCAACATTACAAGACACTGTAAACGTTCCATGACCTCCGTCATTATCAAGTGCTCTGCCTCGAGATGCTGATGATCAACTCCCACCACAACCTGATGCTGCCATATGTTATTCTTCTTCGTCTTCGTTTACAATCAGACATTGACACAAACAACTTTAACAAAAGCAGCAGTCAACTCAATGCTCCAAATACTGCAGTTCGGCTTTTCGTACAGGAAACAGGATACGACAACTTGTCATCCGAGAGTATTGAGCAAGTCTGTATCAAATGCTCACTATCACGGGACCAGTGCCACACGTCCCACAAATCCGTCCTGCCAATCGAAAATATCTACAGATGAGACCTATAACTGTTTTGTCCAGTGCGTAACCAGGAAATGGTCCTTTGGTCAAACTACTGTAACAATGGTTTCCAGATCTTTTACAAACAATAAAAAAAACCTCAACTTCTTTTCTGTTCTGTTATGTTTTGTTCTGTTATATTTTGTTCTGTTTTGTTTTGTTCTGTTATGTTT
Organism: Ariolimax columbianus; assembly: GCA_036924085.1. Classification (NCBI taxonomy): domain Eukaryota; kingdom Metazoa; phylum Mollusca; class Gastropoda; order Stylommatophora; family Arionidae; genus Ariolimax; species Ariolimax columbianus. Next base: position 5,813,053 of record JAVGWX010000010.1, read on the forward strand.
TGTTCTGTCTCTTATGTAAAGCATCGACGTCACTTTTCTCAGAGCAAACCATCCTCAACTTTTTCTGTGTGTATCTCTCAGACTCTCACATGCATGCACGCGAGCACACACACATGGACACACACACACACACACATACACACACACACATGGACACACACTCACACATAGACACACATACACACACACACACACACACACAAACACGCAACTTTAAACACGTAGAACATTGTGTATATGTGATAAATACGAAGGAATGCCAGTACAAAAAGTTTAAACTGACTATTAAAATAAAAAAATAGAAACGAACTTTCAAACCATTTATTATTACATTGACATTGTCACTTTTCCTTCCACATAAGTTCCACCAACGTTAAAACACTTAACTCCTCGCTTCATCAGCTGATGAAACTCTCATAAGTCTTTGATCATCTGTATCAGTCATATGTGTACTTCCCACCCAACGTCGTCACCCAAGTCACGTCTCCCGCTAAGATAGGTTCATACATGTTGCTGGAGGCTAAACCATGCGAACGTCATACCACTGTTGCTACACTATCTATCGTTACCGGTCAGCCAGAATAATTGTCCCCACCCGCAACACATATGCTTTCGTTGCACTCTGAAGCGAACAGCCAGGATGGGCGTCATTTGTACAATATGGGAGCGTCCATGAGGAAGATTAAAACATTGCAATCTGAAGCGAACAACCAGGATGGGCGTCATTTGTACAATATGGGAGCGTCCATGAGGAAGATTAAAACATTGCAATCTGAAGCGAACAACCAGGATGGGCGTCATTTGTACAATATGGGAGCGTCCATGAGGAAGATTAAAACATTGCAATCTGAAGCGAACAACCAGGATGGGCGTCATTTGTACAATATGGGAGCGTCCATGAGGAAGATTAAAACATTGCAATCTGAAGCGAACAACCAGGATGGGCGTCATTTGTACAATATGGGAGCGTCCATGAGGAAGATTAAAACATTGCAATCTGAAGCGAACAACCAGGATGGGCGTCATTTGTACAATATGGGAGCGTCCATGAGGAAGATTAAAACATGTACCGATACAGTTATCATTCGGTCAACACAACAAACACTTTTCACCCTAACAAGAAAGTATTTTCTTACGAATAAACTTTAGATAACGTCCACCTCGTGATATTAACGTGTGCCACCAACTGTTTCTGTTCTAACCCTCTCTTGTACGAATCCTCCCAGTGCCTAGCGTAGTCAGTCTCCCAGGCCTCCTCGCGATTTGCCTCCCTCCGTAGCTTTCCCTAACGTTCTTGGTCAACCCTTTTTCTCCGGCCAAATGATTTCTTTTATCACTTGCCACGTTCTTACTTACTCTGTCTATCCCCTTGTTTACCATTACTCGAAATCGAATGCCTCGTGTGTCCAAACTGTTGGAACTCATTTTTATGTTTCCCATAATTTTCTCTCTTTGGTACATGTCCTTTTCATGGTTTGTGATCAATCTACTAGTTTTGTCCTTCCTCAATTCTAAACAAGGATTGCGTTTTATAACTGCATACGTTTCTCTTTCACGAGGCCCGTTTACTATTACCCTACCAAGTACACATCCTCTCTTTATATTAATCCAGAGGCGAGGCGTCCATATAAGCATTGTAATCACTATTTACGTTTCCAAGTTCCGTTTAATTTCTTACAAAATGCAGTATATAGTTATTATGCTATCTGACATCTTACAAACGCATACATTTTGTATCTTGTCAATGTTTTACAGTTGAAACACACACAAATATAGTGTTAGTTTTCATTCAAGAGTTGAAACACACACAAATATAGTGTTAGTAGTATTAATTCAAAAGCGCGTGCCATAACAAAATTTAAAAAGCACCTACCAGCAGGCAAGATATCGCATATTGTAAGCGACACATCGGACGCTTACAGACTTCACATATAACAAAGAAAGGACTAGATTTCTCCAAAAGAAGAGAGCTCATTCCCTAAATTCATTAGGGCATATAAGCACTTTTATAAGTGGTTACTGCGGGTAGATAACTATATTTATCTTTTCATTTGAATTCCATGAATTTTTAGTTGCATTTCCAAACATGTATTTACTCAAACAAAATGTCGTCCCCGTCTGTATCGCTAGAGAGAGAATGTGTGTTGTGGAAGATTTCTTATTCGTTGTGCTTCCCCAACCTCCATTGAGGTCAATGATGCCCATTATAATAATTACTTTTGTTAAAATAATTATTATTTTGAATTATGAGATAAATACTATTGATACATTTGTAACATTTGTCTTTAGAATGTGTGTTACCTAGATATTATAAGTAACAACAAACAACGGTACGGTCAAATCGATATGGGTGTTGTGTTCCCTAAGATTGCTTACAGTTCTGAGAAGGTCACCTCTCGCCACTGTATTAATCCTTACATTGGTTTGATTGTGATCAAGATTGGGACCTCCACCGAGCTTCTCAAACAGTTTATCCAATCCGTGACGCGTAATCCAGGCGTATAGATCACCGTCCGACAATGCGGTGGTGTTCATTTGTTGCCATGCCATGAAATACAGACTGCTGCATAGCCTAGCTTGTACTGAGTTGATAGTTTAGGCTTTTAATATTGCGTCGTCTTAGCTCGTATCAGAGAGGCGATATATACTTGTATATCGTCCTTCAGAACGACATAAGCCTCTCCACGGTTATCTTCTTTTTTCTTTTTGATCTTAGAAATGTAATTTTAGGCTAAAGGTCTTAAACAAATTTCGGACAAAAATGAGCTGTCTTTGTGTTCCTCTAACTACAAAAAACGCGTGCTCTAGCTGCTGGTTTCCTGCACAAAAACAAATGCTGGCTTTTAACGATTTAACGGTTATGTCATCACATCCTAAAAAACGACTAATATTTTGTCAACTCATCTGGTCTTTTTCTTCATTGGCAGAATATACTTACTTACCTACCTATTCTAAATGAATGTCTAACCTATTTTAAAGAATTCTAAAACTGAGGTATTGCAAACCAAACCCTCATTACATATTTTCGTGGTTTCCAAACTACTGGGTACTCTGATGGGGTGACCCGCTGGTAAAACTGTCACAAAACTTTAAACTGTTACCTTGATACTGATTGTAAATTCACCTTCCTTTTCACTACTCTACAACTTTTCTTAACTTTGTGTACAGGCTTTCACTGATTCTGGACACTTCGGCCCCAGAGTATTAACCCTCTTAATTGCATATTTTCTACTTCTAATATTCAAGAGTTAGGGTCTTAAATTCTAATTACTGTAAACGAATGGGATCGCTGATAAGGTCGTCTTTCGTACTTTCTTCCTGGAGAGAAACTTAATCTTTTCCTGCCTGGGTATATCTATTTCTGTTGATTCTTGCCCCTCCTCTTTGGTTCCCACTATCAAGGTGGGGTACATTTCTACCGTAATTTCCCGTCTGCTCCATGATCAGGGAACCTTGCTCTATGCTCAGTGAACCTTTCTCTATGCTCAAGGAACCTTGCTCCATATTAAGATAATCTTGTCCCATCCTCAAGGAACCTTGCTCCATTCTCAAGTAACCTTGCTCTATACTCAGGTATCCTTGCTCCATTCTCAAGTAATCTTGCTCCATTCTCAAGTAACCTTGCTCTATACTCAGGTATTCTTGCTCCATTCTCAAGTAACCTTGCTCTATACTCAGGTAATCTTGCTCCATTCTCAAGTAACCTTGCTCTATACTCAGGTAATCTTGCTCCATTCTCAAGTAACCTTGCTCTATACTCAGGTAATCTTGCTCTATACTCAGGTAATCTTGCTCCATTCTCAAGTAACCTTGCTCTATACTCAGGTAATCTTGCTCCATTCTCAAGTAACCTTGCTCTATACTCAGGTATTCTTGCTCCATTCTCAAGTAACCTTGCTCTATACTCAGGTAATCTTGCTCCATTCTCAAGTAACCTTGCTCTATACTCAGGTAATCTTGCTCCATTCTCAAGTAACCTTGCTCTATACTCAGGTATTCTTGCTCTATACTCAGGTAATCTTGCTCCATTCTCAAGTAACCTTGCTCTATACTCAGGTATTCTTGCTCTATACTCAGGTAATCTTGCTCCATTCTCAAGTAACCTTGCTCTATACTCAGGTATTCTTGCTCTATACTCAGGTAATCTTGCTCCATTCTCAAGTAACCTTGCTCTATACTCAGGTATTCTTGCTCTATACTCAGGTAATCTTGCTCCATTCTCAAGTAATCTTGCTCCATTCTCAATGAATCTTGCTCCAAATTCAAGTAATCTTGCTCCATATTCAGGTAATCTTGCTCCATACTCAAGTAACCTTGCTCTATACTCAATGAATCTTGCTCCAAATTCAAGTAATCTTGCTCCATATTCAGGTAATCTTGCTCCATACTCCATTTATGCGACAGGCGGGTCTAATGTAATTGATATCCCTTTCTTCGTCTCTTCTGACCTCTCGCCGTTCGGTAACAAAATGTCGGTTAGCGCCTGTGCTATTGTGCCTGCCCAGTCTGAGGTCAAACCTCTGCCTCAAATTTTCTTCTGCCACAGCTGATATATATCGTTAAGAGTTTTGGGCCCCTCTCTCATGAGTATCTGACGTAGCGTGTCTGAGCAAAGTTGTCTTAAGAGATGGTTATCAGCTGGCTGCCTATTCAAACTGATTCATTTCTTGGCATTTGAGCGCTTTCCCTGCTAGGTTCATCAGGCGATCACTAAAAAGTTTAACACTCACTTGTCTGTCTTGTTTCTCTGAACGACAACAACGCATACTTCGGGCTAGTGATCTCTGCATATTTGCGGCTCAAGTTCTTCTTAAATTCATCGCTCGTTTGCCCATGTATCTGTTGAAACCTTCGCCTAATATTTCCTTACGAACCCTGCACTAATCGGAAACGCTACAGTGCGTTTTTCATCCTCTGTGATGCTATTCAGATAAGCGTGTTTGTCTATGATATCCATCCATTTTTAAATACCAGCGGATTTCTGTCAAATTGATCTATCGTAGCGGCTATGTTGCTTTGCGTGGTGACTAAAGAAAGTTTACTCAGCGTGTGAACTGTTCTGCTGACTTATTTCTAATTTCTCAAACTACTGTTGAGTTAATTTTTAAAAAATGATGTCATTACATACTAAAACAATACTAAAATTTTGTCAACTCACCTGGTCTTTTTGTTTATTGGCATAATATACTTACCTACCTATTCTAAATGTACGTCTAACCTTTTTAAAAGGATTCTAAAACAGAGGTATTGTAAAACAAACCCTTATTACGTATTTTCCTGGTTTCCAAACTACTGGGTGCTCTGATAGGGTGACCCATTGGTGGAACTTTCACAATTAATATATCATGCGCTTGACCAATACAATTCTGTTTCTGTTTATAAGAATCGACGTCAATGCACTCCGGGCATACCCATAGGTGCTCAGTCTCTCTCATCAAATGGCGTAAGGTATGGATGCTAATGGTAACTGTAGCTCGCTGGTTCTGCACTCTGCTGCGCCGTCCTCTCATGCGCCCCACTCGGCTGCGCCGTCCTCTCATGCGCCCCACTCGGCTGCGCCGTCCTCTCATGCGCCCCACTCGGCTGCGCCGTCCTCTCATGCGCCCCACTCGGCTGCGCCGTCCTCTCATGCGCCCCACTCTGCTGCGCCGTCCTCTCATGCGCCCCACTCGGCTCGAACCTCGTTTAATGTCGAAACTATGCAGTCTATGCATTGCTGCTTCATTTATTGGGGTGTCCTCCTCCAGCAGGCGGTCATTGATTGATTTCAAAATGTCACTTCTACCCATCACTAATGTGCCCACGATGGGAGCTTGTGAAGCCAAGATGTCAGCTCTTTCATTGCACTGAACCCCGGCATAAGCAGGACAGTAGATCCAGATCAACGACTGGAAGTTTGAAGCCTCAACAGCAGCTATCCACTCGTACCTAAGCCATCCCTTCTGTACTTTCTGAAGTACGGCTTACGCGTCTGTCACGATGACTACCCTTGTAATAGAAGTCTCAGATATCCATTTCAGTGCTGAGGTCACTGCTTCCGTCTCCATTTTCATACTGGAGGTTGTTGACATGTATGCCCTACTGCGCTCACCAACGACCTCTCCTCTCACTCTAGCCGAGAAACCCCAGCCTGATGTCCCACTGTTCACGACTTATCCGTCGGTGTATATGACAGTGACACTCTCCTGGGTGTTCTCAGTTATCAGCTGATTTACCTTGTGCTCTGCACTCTCGTTGTTCTATTCTCTGCATTCCTTGCCTAATGTTATGATGACTCTCTAGTACTCTATCATTCTATCACCCGTGTGGACCCATTCTTCCCCCTTGCCTAATGTTATGATGACTCTCTGGTACTCTATCATTCTATCACCCGTGTGGACCCATTCTTCCCCCTTGCCTAATGTTATGATGACTCTCTGGTACTCTATCATTCTATCACCCGTGTGGACCCATTCTTCCCCCTTGCCTAATGTTATGATGACTCTCTAGTACTCTATCATTCTATCACCCGTGTGGACCCATTCTTCCCCTTTGGTTATCGTCTCAGCTGGCGTGACGCGTCCGATTGTTGTCTCAGCCTGTTTTCTCATCCATGACGACTCTCTCTTGATTCTTGATCCCTCGATGTCTGAAATACTACTGTGCAGAGAGTGCCGCGTGTCTGTGGTGACACACATATAGGCTTTGACTTGTGCCAGTTTATGTCTGGATGTCACCGATAACAATCCCAACATGTACCGCATCATCACAATCGGGGTATCTCTAGTGCAGCCCAGAACCAGTCGCATACCTTCATTCTGGATGCGGTCCAACCTTTCACACCGTGTTCTTGATAGTGTGCGAATGCCTAGTCTGTAATCGAGGACAGACAACACGACCTGACGAAATAGAATGAACAGGAGGCGTTGTTCCAAGTCGGCAGCAGCCATGGTCTTGAGTGCTCCTAACCCTCTCTTGCATCTTTGTACGATGTGGACAACATGGTAGTTATAGGAAAGACTACCATCAAAAGTCACTCCTTACAAACTAGAAACTAACCAGGCACAGGAAATGGGAGGCCTGCATCGTTTTTTTCTTCTCACCATGTGAACACCAACCAGACACAGGAAACAAGCACATGTATATAGATTTCATACCCAATACCAGTTCCAAACTTTACATAAGCTGAGCCAAACTATTAGAAGAGGGCCATTAGGCGTCCATTAACCTGACCACTCTTGAGTCAACCAGTATAACAGACCGAAAAGGGCAAATGGGATGGCAACAAAAGATTAATAGAGAGCCCCCAGCGACGACACAATCATGTGTCGATGAGCCCACAAAAATGTGGAGATACTAATCATTGAAATACCCAATCGATCGTATTTATAACAATGGGTCATGACAGTACCCTACAGAAGTTCTGGCAAGGACATCGAAAGATAATCGAAAGTATATGTTTTGTTTCGCCATGTTCTAGACTCCACGGGGACGCCTAAGACGACAGATAGGGAGAAAGGTTTTGGATTTTATAATCTATACTGAGACTGTCAAACGGTATGTTTATTTCAGCCAGGAAATTAGGAAGCGTGTTGAAGACATAATCTATACTGAGACTGTCAAACGCCATGTTTATTTCAGCCAGGAAATTAGGAAACATGTTTAAGACATAATGTAAACTCAGTCAAACGGTATGTTTATTTCAGCCACGAAATTAGGAAAGATGTTGAAGACACGGCCATTAGGGAAGGTGTTTATGTGAACAAAATAACGGACGCAGAGCTGGCACATATTTTATACTCCGGCAGGAACACTGCCCTAGGCCCTGATGGAGCACAGCATCAAGCAGTGGGTGAGGCAGATATTATAAATATGGCAAAGAATGTCAGTACTTGCGTAGAGGCGGTATCAGTGTTCGAGGACCGGCTCTATCCCAATCAATGCGCGCTCACTAAACCTGATAAAGATTCCGCGCTCCATGATAAATATGGAACAATCACTCTACAGAATGTTGATGTCCAGTTGCTTGAGAAAATATTGGCCAGAAAAATAACGTGACAGTGATAGTATCGTGACATAAGTGGGATTTAGTGGGAGTATTTCCACGAACCAACTTCGCCACAGAGAACTAAAGGTAGCTTAGAAATAGGAAAGCTAATATTAGCTGGACAGAATGCAAACATGCGAGAAAGACATTTCACACAGGGAAGTTCAGTCAGATGTAAGGTACTTGGCGAATTTTTTTAACAAAGCCGACCTAGATTTGTAATCTCCGAGAACAGTGTTGTGGGAAAATTAGATAGTAAGAATTTACTTTCGCTGTTACCGGGAAGTCATTGTCTAATCTTAGGGCGTCAGTTTAACACTTGACCATCACATTTTAAATCTGGGAATCGTTCCTAGACTTCCAGTAAATTGTTAGTTTAATTGGTGGGAGGTTTGAGGTTCCTTAAATTTGGTGACACGTTGTCACAAGAACTAGTTATAGGTTTAAGGCTGCCCATGTGGTAGTGTTCAGATGACACGGGAAGATTGGTTGGAGTTGAGCTGCCAAGGATTTGACGGCAGGGTATCAAATACAAAGTTGGTAGGGGCTCTAGAAATGGGAGCTTTGACATTTTGACAAGGAGTTCAAGCTAAAAGGGTACACGAGCTACGAGCTGGACAACGGGGTAATGGCAGAAGAACCCCGGGTCCGGCGGCTATGTTGAAAATGATAAGTTAAGGGAGGAGCATGAGAGGCCAATAAAGGCCGAAACGTGAGGCATTACAGACAGAGCTAGTCGGGAGGTTTCACTGCGACTTCTGTAGACATGGTACCTTATTGCCTGATGGAAGGGACAGTAAACTGACCCCATCGAAAAAGAGATTCGGTGTAGAAGTGGTAAAACGCAGTATTGGATGGCACAGGTCCGGTTCCTGTGCCTATTGGAAAGGAAAACAAATTAAGGTCTTAGAGAGACATCTAATGGACTGTCTCATATGCTGTCTTGAAGGTCCGTGTCAATTAAGTCCGGGGGGCCGGTCATAATCCAATGATTGAAAGTAGCGTGCATCTCGGGCACCAGTGATCACATCCAAGAAGTATGCAGAGTACAGGACACAATTCCTAAAGTCTTTCGCAATTGTTCATATCAAGCCTGTGTAAGGTGAACGAGGGACAACGGGGACCAAAAGTTTACGAGAGATGTAGCCTAAACCTCAAGGGAGCACCCTTCAAGCTGAGTTTGAGCAATCTTTGGTTCTACAGTGGAGAATAGAAGGACGGAAGCTACCAGACTGATAGAGAGCAGCCACATCCCCAGCGACGAAGGACCACACAACTCAAGATGTTCATTTAATGAATACGTTGCTGATAGAGAGCAGCCACATCCCCAGCGACGAAGGACCACACAACTCAAGATGTTCATTTAATGAATACGTTGCTGATAGAGAGCAGCCACATCCCCAGCGACGAAGGACCACACAACTCAAGATGTTCATTTAATGAATACGTTGCTGATAGAGAGCAGCCACATCCCCAGCGACGAAGGACCACACAACTCAAGATGTTCATTTAATGAATACGTTGCTGATAGAGAGCAGCCACATCCCCAGCGACGAAGGACCACACAACTCAAGATGTTCATTTAATGAATACGTTGCTGATAGAGAGCAGCCACATCCCCAGCGACGAAGGACCACACAACTCAAGATGTTCATTTAATGAATACGTTGCTGATAGAGAGCAGCCACATCCCCAGCGACGAAGGACCACACAACTCAAGATGTTCATTTAATGAATACGTTGCTGATAGAGAGAATGAGAATAAAGGACCATGTTTCCAATCTGGGTTATTAGTTCAAGGGCAAACACCAAATAGATGAATGATGATATGTATGAATAGATCATGTTGTTGTTGTTGTTGTTGTTGTTGGTGTTGTTGTTGTTGTTGTTGTTTCCAATGACCACAATGCGTAGGTTTACTCTTTTGTGCGCCCTTAAAACGGCGGTGACGGGTTGCAGTAGCTTTCCTCACATCCTGAACGTGCTGATGAAGGTGGACCGGAGACCTCAAAGCGGTTGTGCTGTGCTTGACTTCATATGCGTGTCGTTCACCACTACGGAGATCACATTGATACCTCACCTCGTTAGCCAGCTGCCATGAAAACAGCCCGTTACCGGAGAGGACTACGAGGAAGCCGAGGTGATGATCTTGGCCAGTAAATTGTCCGTGACCTGATTAACGAATAGATCATGTCATAAAAGATTAAAAGTTCTTCTGATGAAAGAATCCGTTTTCAGTGCCTTCTTTGTTTTCATGTAAACGGGTACATAATTAAAAAAAGCGGGATCAGTTGTCTATACAGCATGGTCATAGAAATTTGATTCTGTGATGCTTCGTGTTAGAAGAGAAATAAGAAAAGATAAAAGAAGATACATAGTAGAAACGTGTAAGGATATAGAAAACCTACAACAACAAGGCAGAGAAATAGATGCATTCAAAGCAATAAGAACACTGACAGGGGAATTCCGTCCGGTTCCACATGTCATCAATGACAAAGAGGATAACACAGTAACGGAAACCAAAGACATACTGAATAGATGGAGAGAGTACTGCAGAACCATGTATGGAGACAGCACAAAGCGCTCAGTTACAATCCTACCAAAGGATAAGAAAGAACCTGAACCAACATTGGAAGAAGTACGCTCTGCAATTAAAAGCCTGAAAAAGGGAAAGTTCCCAGGATGCGATGATATCCCAGCAGAGCTAATACAAGCAGTAGGAGAGGCATGTGCTCGAGTCTATCACAAGCTGTGTAAACAGATATGGCAAAGTGCAGAGTGGCCAGAAGCATGGAAGAAATCAATTTATATTCCCCTCTCCAAAAAAGGCAACCTGAATCTGTGCACGAACTACCGAACTATCGCGCTGATCAGCCACGCTAGCAAGATACTCTTGTGAATCCTATTAAGAAGGATAGAGAAAAGGTTTGAATCTGAAATTAACGTAGTCCAGGCAGGTTTTAGGAAAGACAGGGGGACCCGGGACCACATATTCAATTTAAGGAATATCTATGAAAAATGTAGAGAGTTTAATGTAGACCTGTACACATGTTTCATTGATTACACTAAGGCTTTCGACACGGTAAAACATCAAAATCTGTGGAGAATTATGAATGAAATGGGGTTTCCTTTGCATATAGTCCATCTCAGTGAAACATTATACCAAGATCAACAAGCCGCTGTCCGAGTATCAGGCCAAACATCAGATTGGTTTGCAGTACAAAAGGGAGTCCGACAGGGATGTATCGTCTCACCTTATCTGTACAACATATGCGGGATGTATAATGAGAAATGTTCGAGAAGATGAGAACATTGAATGTTTCGACCCATTTACGATTGGGGGATACGAAATTCCAGAGTTACAATACGCAGATGACACAGCGATACTATTAAGAAGTGCAAAAGGGTTAGAGCAGCTACTTTCAGCCGTTAATGGACATAGTAAAGATCAAAATCTGTTCATAAACATAAACAAAACAAAGATAATGACCACCGATAAAACACAATGTCAGCATAAATTTACAGTGGGTGGTGAGGAAATAGATCAGGTCATATATTTTGAATATCTGGGCTCCAGAATTGACAAAAATGGTGACTGCTCGAAAGAAATCAGAAGAAGACTAGCTATGGCAATGCAGAGACTGAACAGCCTTAAGAAATTATGGCAGGGCACCAACAAAATGATAAAAGTAAAAGTCTTGAGAGCCTGTGTTTTTCCTGTGGCAGCTTATGGTTGGAAAGCATGGACGATTACCAAAACTTCTAGACAAAGAATCGAATCCTTCGAGTCAAAATGTTACAGAAAGATCCTCAGAATACCCTGGACAGAGAAAAGAACAAATGCAGACATTCGGCAAGAGTTGAGCATAGAGGAGAACTGGTTTATCAATTCCATTTTGGCTAGAAAATGCAAATACTTTGGTCACATCAAGAGACACAACGGTCTTGAGAGAACGGTGATGGAAGGTATGGTGCCAGGCAAAAGAGGAAGGGGTAGACCAAGAAGACGATGGCACCAAAATATCCAGGAATACCTGAGTATGACAGTGGAGGAGGCTGGTGTTTTGGCAAGAGACCGAGTTTCTTTCAGACAGACTGCGATGGGAGCGATGTTCTATAAAGGACATGTACATGATGATGATGAGGATGCTTCGTGAATGTGTCAGATTTGTGATGACCTGAAGGTCATTGCCATCTTGTTGGGGCTACTGCAAAGTTGGGCACACTTTTGTTGTTCCATCTGTCTGTATGACAGCCGTGTCCGGAATGTACAATACCTTATATGGTTTGGCCCCAACACCCCCCCCCCCCCCTTCCCCCCCCCCCTTTCCCCAAACGACAATCACTTGAACAGAAGAAAATAAATTAAATTAGCGAACCTCACGTAGAATGCCACGATCTTGCTCCTACTTCTCCACTTCAACCTTGGACTAATGTAGAATGTAAGAATGGCAGTGAATCTAATTGGATCAGGATGTTTATGTCGTCGTGATAAATGTCCAAAACTTTGTCAAGCCAAAGCATTTGTTTCAGTCCAGTTCAGGTTCCATCTCTGCATCGAAGCTCGGCTGCAATGGATTTCCAGTATACTCTATCTCTTTTCGTAATTGTGCAATCGGAGAGGCTTTTTCCAGTACGTTTCCTGGTGTTATCCACCCACTTAAAGTGTTGTCTGCTTCTAGAACGACTGCCTTCCACCCTACCCTCCAGTATGGTCTTCAACCAGATGATGTAACTTTCATTTGTTTGTAATAAGGCCACTGGGTCCGGTTTCATTTGAACACGCCTAGTATGACCAAAATAACGTAACTGTCTAACCTTTGTTTCGGTCATTAATTCTCCTTTCACCCCCAACTTTTTCAATAACTCAAAATTTGTTTTCGTCTCTTTCCAAGAAATGCAACCCAATCTTCTATATACCTACATTTCGAAGGCTTCAATACTCTTATCCAACTTATTCTTCATTGTCCATGTGTCTGCGCCATAAAATAGCAACTAGTATACAAACACCTGACAATTCTCTTTTTCAAATCCTGATTCATCTGTTTGGATGTTGTCGAATAATATTGGGCCCATTTCTATTCTTTTTCTGATTTCTTTTTCACACCTGCCATCTTTCTACATTATTTCACACCTGCCATCTTTCTACATTATTTCACACCTGCCATCTTTCTACATTATTTCACACCTGCCATCTTTCTACATTATTTCACACCTGCCATCTTTCTACATTATTTCACACCTGCCATCTTTCTACATTATTTCACACCTGCCATCTTTCTACATTATTTCACACCTGCCATCTTTCTACATTATTTCACACCTGCCATCTTTCTACATTATTTCACACCTGCCATCTTTCTACATTATTTCACACCTGCTATCTTTCTACATTATTTCACACCTGCCATCTTTCTACATTATTTCACACCTGCCATCTTTCTACATTATTTCACACCTGCCATCTTTCTACATTATTTCACACCTGCCATCTTTCTACATTATTTCACACCTGCCATCTTTCTACATTATTTCACACCTGCCATCTTTCTACATTATTTCACACCTGCCATCTTTCTACATTATTTCACACCTGCCATCTTTCTACATTATTTCACACCTGCCATCTTTCTACATTATTTCACACCTGCCATCTTTCTACATTATTTCACACCTGCCATCTTTCTACATTATTTCACACCTGCTATCTTTCTACATTATTTCACACCTGCCATCTTTCTACATTGTATGACCTAAAAAGGATTAACTCTGTACCTGTTCAAGTAGTTGCTCCTTTATTTTTATCAGCATACATGGTATCTTGTCACTTTTCCCAGTTATCATATTCTTTGTTTTCTTTATGTTTGTGTCTAACCCAAACTCTTGACGTATTGTTTATATTGCTGTCACAAGCTCCTGAAATTCTTGCTCACTGTTTGCCATCAAAACTGTATCATCTGCATATCTTAGATTGTTCATTGCCACTCCCCCAACGACAAGCCCTGACACCCCCTCTATCTGTTTGAATATTTGTTCTGTGTAGATATTAAAAAGACAAGGTGATAATACACATCCCTGTCTCACTCCTCTTTTTAGATCTATACTTGGAGAGCATAACTTTCCTGATTTTACTGCAGCAGTTTGTTCCCAGTACAGATTATTGTGCAGCCTTATATCTTTACCATCTAGGCCTTTTTCTTGGAGACATTTAATTAATTTATCATGTTGGACTCTATCAAAAGCCTATTGGTAGTCTATAAAGCAAATGTAAATGTCATTATGTATTTCTATATATTTTTCTGTCAAAGCTCGAAAACAGAAAATTGATTCTCTTGTTCCATTAAACTTTCAAAAACCAAATGAATGTTAAGGAAGGAACAGGGAAATATAAAATTATCGTGGGAAAATATGGAATTGGAACAAAGAATGAAATAGAAGACAGACTGATACAATTCTGCGAGGAAAACAAAATCAGTATTTGTGTGGCAGTAAGTTCAGAGATATCCTACTTCACGGTACTATTGATTTATATGTGCAGCGTTACCCCCCCCCCCCCCCCCCCCCACCTTTTTGGATTCTATCACCACGTTTTCTTCCTTACCATTATCACTCATTATCTCTAATTAATTAATTAATTAATAGCTGTCCATCGTTGTCGATGAGGACCGCCGACATCATCCTTGTCACAATTTTCCTGTTGGGTGTGGGTGCGCATGTGGGCGAACAGGCCAATGTGGGCACGAAAACATCTGCTACATATCGGGCACACGAGGTTTGTAGAAGGTGATGGTGTTCCCGCTGTTTGGGATTTCCGGGTCTTGCGTCTGCTCTGGCCTTTCACAACACGGTCATCTTCGCCGGTAGCTACACCCGATTTACTGCGCTTCTCCAGTCAGATCTGTTTTGCGCAAGACATTCCCAGATGTCGATGTCTATCTGGCAACTTTTCAGTGAGTCCTTCAGACCGTCTTTAAAACATTTCTTTGTGCACCCTCTCTCAGCTCGCCGCAGATAAGCTTCTTTGGGAGCCGATCGTCTGACATACGAACGAGGTGTCCGGCCCATCTTAGTCGTGCTTTTTCTAGCAATGCATGGATGCAGGGCATGTTAGCCCTCGAGAGAACCTCGATGTCAGTGACACGATCTTGCCATCGAATGTGGAATATTCGCCTCATGCAACCTGTGTGGAAGTGGTTTAACCTCCTTGCATGTCCAGACTATACAGTCCAGCTGTCGCAAGCGTATAGTAGGGTTGGAATGATGGTTGCACTGTAGACTTTGAGTTTGGTCTTGGCGCTGATGCCACGACGTGCCCAGACCATCGAGCGCATTCTACCAAAGGCTGTGCTGGCGGTTGCTATTCTGCTTCCCAGCTCATCGTCTAGAACGATCTCCTTAACTCACATTTTAATTAAACCACTAACAATTCTTTTAGCAATAGCAAATCATTGAATGTTTATTTGTTGGACATTATAATAGTAATACTAAGCATGAGAATCGTTAAGAGTTTCGTTATCAGCACTTCTCTAACTAACTGTAATGATTTTCAAGAATTTCCTTCAATTAGCACAGATCTTTCTCTTGCACTTAAAATACCTAGAGTTCTAATCACGTGGTCGGAATCAAGCAATCTGTTTTCAGTCATAATCTCGCTGTACTCGCTCTTCTGGTGGACTTATGTCCCACCTCTCAGCTTAAACAACGTAGATGTCTACTGAACCTCCTGTATTGTCTCAACGCCAGGAAATCGTCGACTGCAGCTGTGCTCGTGCCTATGAAAGAGGCCAATGGTTCTGTTACTGTGGTTGTCAGGCCAAGGTAACACATGTGTCACGACGTGTTGTCCATGACGACAGCTTCTTGTTAAAGCAACAAGTCTCCCTCTGACGAAAATGCAGACGAATACCACTCAGGGACGTGAAAGTCGTGTTACGTGTGACAGGTGTTAGCGACGACTCAAACAGAACATCACACACAGACAGATTCCTGCACGTGCGTGGTCTCTCGTTGTCTTTCAGTGTTGGTCTGCTTCGGTGGATTCTAATTCTATCTCTCTATTCTTGTCATTCACTGACTATGTTCTGAAGTCTATCTAGCTACTTCTATCGTCTATCTCCTACCTAAAAACTGCACGGTAGTCTTCTCTTCTCTGCTCTTTCTTATCCGTCTCCGAGTCCCTCATACATGAGCTTATATTCTAAGCTGCCCGCTTTGGTCAATGAATTGTGTTTGTCTTGAGTTCATCCCCGTGTCTCCAGCGAACTGACAGTTTGTTTTTTAACCTACTATGTGACATAGAAGGTCGTGAAATTCCCAGTAGAAATCGTGGAAAGGTAACTATTTTGGCTGGACAGTCTCAACCTGTATTGTTTTAGGATTAAGGACAATGACCCGTTCAATGAACTCAATCTCCCGAGCAGGGTTCTCAAGTTATGTGTGGGTACCAGGTCAGGTCAGGTCATTGAGGTCGTTTGGGCACACATGAATACATCCTCACAACCCCACGCCACCCATCTCTGTCAGATTCCGCTGCCTGTGCCTCTTCTGGTAGGAGATTGGTCCATTCTTTTATGTTATCCTCCAACCTTTTTTTGGGGACGGCCTCTTCGTCTTCTGCCTTGCACCTTTCTGTAGAGGATAGCATTTGCAAGACCATTTGATCGCTATATGTGACCGTACCAAGCGATTTTCCTTCTTTTGACAGTTGCCAAGAGGTCTTGAAAATGCGCTATTGTTTTTGTAATTATATCTCGTATTTCCTCATTTGTATCTCGATCTTTGTATGTGACGTTTAAAAGTCTTCGGAAACATCTCATCTCCAAGGCCTGTATCCTTCGCTGAAGGTCAGCTGTAACTGTCCATATTTAACAAACATAGAGGAATATTAACAGGACCAATGTACGCATTAATCTGGTTTTCGTGCATAGTGCTAACCATTTATCTTGCCAAATTTTGTTAAGCCGTGCAAGCGCCGCTATTGTCTGTGCTATTCTGGCCAACACCTCACATTTTGATCCTTCATCAATGACAATCGATCCTAGATATTTAAAACGGTCAACCACTTCGAGTTCCGGACTGTTAGCTTGTATCCTGCTGTTGAAGCCATCGGCGTTGTTGGTTATTAATTTTGTCTTTCCAGCGTTTATCTCCATAACATAGTCAAGAGCTGTTTCATCGAGCCCTCTGACCCATTCCTGGAGTGCTGCTTCTGAACCCGCCAACCCTTCTGCAAAACGAAGGTTGGTAATAGTTCGGCCCCCTATCTTGACAGTACCAACGTGACCTCAAAGTGCCTCACTCATAATTCCCTCAAGGAATGTATTGAAAAGAGTTGCAGAGAGTGTACACACCTGTCTCACACCAACTGATGTGCGAAACCAGTCCCCTCACCTCCCATTCACAAGAACTGCGCTGGACGCCTTGTCATACAGGTGTTCAAGGACCTTTATAATATTTCCGTTAATTGTATACATCCTGATGGTTGCCCATAGCGCTTTATGCCATACCCTATCAAACGCTCTCTTGAAATCAACAAACACATGATACAGTTTTTGCTGCTGTTCTAGATATTAAATTAAAGCCTTAAATTAAATATCATATCTGTTCTGTAGTGTTTCTTCTCTGTCTGAACCCTGCTTGCTCCTCGGCAATGTTGTTCTCTGCTTGGGGTTTCAATCGGTCGAGGATTAATCTAAGCATGACCTTGCTAGGGTGGCTGATGAGACTTATTGTTCTGTAATTTTGGAACAGCTTCAGGTTTCCAGACTTATGTAACTGTATAACCATTGATTTTGTCCATAAGTCCGGCCAGTTTCCTGTCGCCCATATTTTGTTGCAGATGTGTGTCAGGCCTTCCACCACTACCTCTCCACCTGTGGGTACCATGAACGGTATTTTCAGTGCTTCCCTCGCCTGGGCTCGTTGTACCCTTATAACTCTGTTACATTTATAACACTTTGTTTACATCATTTTATAAAATTATATACATGAAAAAGCCAAACTGATTAGGCAAAACATTCCAGTTTGTATGAAAGTGCATATACAACTCAAAATCACAGTGTAGAGGGACAAGGGCACAATAAAGACCGGTCCGCGCTAAAACAACCAGATATCTGGCAAACGTATCAAGTAAAGAAGGTGTATGAAAACTAACATTCAGAGGACAAGGAAGGAAACACAGAGTGGAGAAAAAACGCTAAATCGGGACGCATAAAAATCAGTATCCAAGTAACAAATAAATCATTACCAGATAAAGAACTTAGGTAAAACCAAGAACGGATGACATATAACATTATAACTAAAATGGCAGAAAAAAGGCTAAAAACACATCTGCATATTCATAAATACACAAAGAGATACGTATAATGTGCAGGATGGCCAAAGAACAGTGGTTGGAAGAAAAATGCAAGGTAATAGAAGACATGGAAATAAAACATATAGAAATGCATATAGAAATATGCAGAGAAATGCATATAGAAATAAAGACAACAACAAACAAGACACAGATAACCCAGAGTTGGGGATACATCCGAGATAGGAATGGTGCCATTTTGATGGAGGAAAAGGGAACTTTTTGAGGACAGTCGCGAGCCAAACCATCAACATATGATAATGAAGGACCCAGCATCCTCAGATCAGGAGGTGGCAAATGGGATAAAAACTATGAGAATAGGGAAAGCAACAGGGCCGGACTCCATAGACATAGAAATGATAGAGGCCCTAGAGGAATTTGGTATAGATATACTTACTGATCTGTGTAATGATAGAGGCCCTAGAGGAATTTGGTATAGATATACTTACTGATCTGTGTAATGATAGAGGCCCTAGAGGAATCTGGTATAGATATACTTACTGATCTGTGTAATGATAGAGGCCTTAGAGGAATTTGGTATATATATACTTACTGATCTGTGTAATGATAGAGGCCTTAGAGGAATTTGGTATAGATATACTTACTGATCTGTGTAATGATAGAGGCCTTAGAGGAATCTGGTATAGATATACTTACTGATCTGTGTAAGGACATACACAATACTGGATGCATACCAACAGACATGAAAACATCTACGTTTATAACACTCACGAAAAATCCTCATGCAACAGAATGTTCAGACTTTAGAACAATAAGTATAATCAGTCACACAATTAAATTACTACTCAAGATCATACAAGCGAGAATAGGAGGTCAAACAGAGAAGGAAGTTTTAGAAGCTGAATTACGTTTTCGAAAGCATTTTAAAATATCAAAATAGACTTATTTACAACTTACAGGGATATAATGTTAACTTTAATTTGCTATAGAATGTATTGTTTCAAGGAAACTTGCATTTGTCCATGCAAAAAAGTATAACACAACGTTAATCAAATTAAATGTTCAGTTGGAACCACAGATTCACAACAATTTGCAACAATGACCGTCCAAAATTAGTACGGAAAGATAGAGAACTTATGGATCGATATTGACAACAACAACAATTGACAAAAAAAGTTATTTGTTTGGGTAAAACAAAAAGTTGCTGATGAACCAGAGAAGGCTTATTGTAAATTTTGTGACTGTACCCATGTTCCAAAAGTTTGTAACCTGCTCACAAACCATGAAAAAACCATGAAATACATAACCCAATCAAAAGGTCAGAGTGAACTTAACGAAGAGAAGACATCGAGGCAAACTGACAATGTTTCAGCAGCAGAGTTGCAAATTGTTGTGGGCATGATATGCTATTGTGCAATACGTTCCGTTGACAGTGTGATGGAGCATACTGGGACAGATAAATCTACACAAACCAATTCGCACCCATCAACACCCACAACTCACAGAATACTCAGCTGAAAGTCATGCATCTTTTCGAAGGAATTTATTTTCTACATTTTAAAATATCAAAATAGACTTATTTACAACTTATAGAGAGATAATGTTAACTTTAATTTGCTATAGAATGTATTGTTTCAAGGAAACTTGCATTTGTCCACGCAAAAAAGTATAACACAACGTTAATCAAATTAAATGTTCAGTTGGAACCACAGATTCACAACAATTTGCAACAATGACCGTCCAAAATTAGTACGGAAAGATAGAGAACTAATGGATCGATATTTTAATGTTCTTGTGCTGCTTTGAATTTGCCCAAAACAACGAGGGTAGGTAATTGAAGGAAAAACTTAGCACAGGTAAAAAGTGCAAGCATAGCATGAAGACATAGACAGAACAAACTTTACATATTCTGTTATGTTGTTTGGCTACGGTAATCGATGAGCACCACTTTGTCATATTCACTGCGTTCGGTGATGGCCAAAGAAGCCAGTTGGAGTCCTTTATTGTATGTCACACTTGGTACAAGGAAATCAAGGTAAGCGGCAGAAATCGCTAAATATCCATTGCAGCGGACCTCCGCTCTGGAGATAGCATCTGAACAAAACTGACCAAACAAATATAACAAAATAATTTGGCTTTTAAAAAGCCAAGTTGGTATCATTTATAGGAACACATCCGCCGGATATTATCATCATCATCATGATCACGTGTCCCATAAAGTGTCCTTGAACATCACAAGACAGTAAACCGTCTCCAATGTCCGTCAGTTGCAGTTGCATTCAGAGAAAGCTCTAAATCAATATTGACTAACCAGAAACCTAAGGAACACGCAATTCTGGTTATTAGCTCTACATTATCAATGTTTATAAGCCAAAATTAATCGTTTCGTACGATTCAAACGTTTAAACAAATATGGGCTCGGCCAGAGAACGAATTGAAAGAAAAAATCGTAGAGAGCAATATGAATTAAATCCAGGAAGATCAGTTGAGGGTTTGCGACCTGTTCCGCCTCCATATTCAAAGCAAAAGCCAAAACATAAAGAGTCAGCCAAGAAGCCAGTTATTTATGAGTTAGAAGATCAAAGCTTCGACAACTATCTTGTACAGAATCCAGAAGTGTTTATCATGTTTTACAGTGGCGCTAATAAGCAGGAAGAGTCCAGACTAAAGAGAAAGTTTGTGATAATGGCCAGCTCGGAAAAAGATTCAACCGCTCACGGCGTTGTAGACTGCACAAGACAAACGGATCTGTGCAAAAGAGAAGGAGTAACTCGGTTACCATTATATAGGCAATATCACAAGGGCCGAGCAGGATTTAGCGTTTTCGAGGATGGCAAGGAAGCGTGATGATGCCTAAGATGTGAACTGAATTTAGAGCTGATGCAGCTTCTATCGATACTGTTCATACTCATCTGAGATGAAAGGCAGACTCAGCTCTTGTTTAAATAGTTGTTCAAAGCAAGCGAAGATGGCGAAGCGTTTGACTTGTGTTGCGATAAATGTCCACATGGCTGTAAAGTTATATCCTGGCCTGACAGATCGTACTGTACACAGGTCATGAGTGGAATATGTGGTCCTGGCTGTTTCACTGTGCACTAGGTAGCTCATGGATGGAATATGTGGTCCTGACTGTTTACTGTACACAGGTCATGGGTGGAATATGTGGTCCTGGCTGTTTTACTGTACACAGGTCAGTCATGGGTGGAATATGTGGTCCTGACTCTTTTACTGTACACAGGTCAGTCATGGGTGGAATCTGTGGTAATGGCTGTTTACTGTACACAGTTCATGGGTGGAATATGTGGTCCTGGCTGTTTTACTGTACACATGTCAGTCATCGGTGGAATCTGTGGTCCTGGCTGTTTACTGTACACAGGTCATGGGTGGAATCTGTGTTCCTGGCTGTTTTACTGTATACAGGTCAGTCATGGGTGGAATATGTGGTCCTGGCTGTTTACTGTACACAGGTCATGGGTGGAATATGTGGTCCTGGCTGTTTTACTGTACACAGGTAAGTCATGGGTGGAATCTGTGGTCCTGGCTGTTTACTGTACACAGGTCATGGGTGGAATCTGTGGTCCTGGCTGTTTACTGTACACAGGTCACTCATGGGTGGAATCTGTGGTCCTGGCTGTTTACTGTACACCGGTCACTCATGGGTGGAATATGTGGTCCTTACTGTTTACTGTACACAGGTCACTCATGGATGGAATATGTGGTCCTGGCTGTTTACTGTACACAAGTCATTCATGGGTGGAATATGTGGCCCTGGCTGTTTACTGTACACAGGACAGTCATGGGTGGAATATGTGGTCCTGGCTGTTTACTGTACACAGGTCAGTCATGGGTGGAATATGTGGTCCTGACTGTTTTATTGTACATAGGTCAGTCATGGGTGGAATATGTGGACCTGGCTGTTTTAGATCTAACGGACTGTAGACCTTCCAGGACCTCCATCATCATCAAGTGCCGCGCCTCGTGACGCAAATGATCGACTACCACCACAACCTGTTGTCCCTTCCGATTGATGCTACCAACTGTTACTTCTTCCTCCTCGTTTACCATCAGACATAGACACAAACAACTTTAGCAGTAGCAACAGTCAACTCAATACTCTAAATACTGCATTACAGATTTTCGTATAAGAAGCGGATGCGACCACTTTTCCTCCGAGAGTATTGAGCAAGTCCGCATCACATATTCAATGTCACAGGACCGGTGCCACAAGTACACAGATCCGTCCTGCCAATCGAAAATATCTACAGATGAGACCTGAAACTGTTTTGTCCAGTGCGTAACCAGAAACTGATCCGTGGTCCTTTGGTCACGCCCACTGTAACAATGGTTGCCAGATCTTTTACAAACAAATACACACGAAAGTGGCTGTTAATTCTAAATAACCACATCTTCTGTTCTGTTCTCGTCAGTTAAGTTCAGCTCTGTTAAGCTCAAGACATCCCAGTCTAACTAGCTCAGTCCAGCCCAGTTCTGACCCAGTCCCGTCTTGTCCAGTCCAGTCCAGTCCAGTTTGGTGCTGTCCTGTTCTATTCTGTTCTGCTCTGTTTTCTGCTCTGTGATGATAAGTTTAGTTCAGTTCTGCTCTTTTCTATTCTGTTCTGGTCTGTTCTAGTCTTTTCTGCTCTGTTCTCTGCTCTGTGATGATAGGTTTAGTTCAGTTCTGCTCTTTTCTATTCTGTTCTGCACTGTTCTCTGCTCTGCTCAGTGATGATAAGCAGTTCTGTTCTGTTATCTTCTGTTCATTTCTATTCTGTTATGATAAGTTCAGTTCCATTCAGTTCAGTTCTGTTCCGTTATATTTTGTTCTCTTCAGTTCTGTTTTTTTATGTTCTGTTCAGTTCAGTTTTGTTCTGTTCTATTATGATGAGGTCAGCTCTATTCACTTAGCTCTGTTCTGTTCAGTTCTGTTCTGTTAAATTCAGATCTGTTTAGTTCAGTTCAGTTTTATTCTGTTCAGTTCTATTCTATTCTGTTCATTTCTGTTTTGTTCTGTTTAGTTCTTTTCTATTCTGTTCCGTTCAGCTTTGTTCTGTTTAGTTCTATTCTATTCTGTTCAGTTCAGTTTTGTTCTATTCAGTTCTATTCTATTCTGTTCAGTTCAGTTTTGTTCTGTTCAGCTCAGATTTGTTCTGTTAAGTTCTATTCTATTTTGTTCAGTTCAGTTTTGCTCTGTTAAGTTCTATTCTATTTTGATCAGTTCAGTTTTGCTCTGTTAAGTTCTATTATATTCTGTTAAGGTCAGTTAGGTTCTTTTCAGTTCAGATCTCTTCTATTTTGTCTGTTCTTTCAAGGAACAACGTCACTGCGCTGCATGCAAACCATCCTCTCACACACAGACACACACACACACACAGATACACAGCCAGATACACAGACACACACACAGACATATACACAGCGCCACACACTCACACTGACACACACAGACACACACACACACAAAGACAAACAGACACACACAGATACACAACCAGATACACATACACACACACACACACAAAGACAAACAGACACACACAGATACACAACCAGATACACAGACACACACATACAAAGACAAACAGACACACACAGATACACAACAAGATACACAGACCCACACACTGACACACACCACCACACACTCACACTAACACACACTGACACACACACACAGACTCACACTGACACACACTGACACACACAGACACACACAAACAGACACACACACCGACACATACACAGACACACACAGACACACGCACACAGATACACCCCCTCACAGACACACACATGCAATCACACACACCGACACACACACACACCGATACACACATACAGACTTACATTCACATTGACACAAACACACACTCACACACACTGACAGAAACAGACACACACACCGACACACACACTGACACACACACAGACACACACCGACACACACACACACACAGATACACCCCCTCAGAGACACACACACAATCGCACATACACGGACACACTAACACACACACAGACGCACACACCAACACAACACACACACCGGCACACACACTGACTCACACTGACACACGCACACAGACACACACACCGACACATACACAGACACACACAGACACACGCACACAGATACACCCCCTCACAGACACACACATTCAATCACACACACCGACACACACACATATACACACACCGCCACACACACTGACTCAAACTGACACACGCACACTGACACACACACCGACACACACACACATAGACACAAACACACACTGACGCACATTCACAGATACACACAGACATACACACACTCACACACACACATGCACAAACACACACAGACACACTCAAAGAAATACACACACACACAGACACACACCCACATAGTAACACACACACACACACAGAATGCTTCCTATCTTCTGGACTCTGTAGCAGTTGGACAGTTCTCTGCTTAAAGAACAGAATGCTTCCTATCTTCTGGACTCTGTAGCAGTTGGACAGCTCTCTGCTTAAAGAACAGAATGCTTCCTATCTTCTGGACTCTGTAGCAGTTGGACAGTTCTCTGCTTAAAGAACAGAATGCTTCCTATCTTCTGGACTCTGTAGCAGTTGGACAGTTCTCTGCTTAAAGAACAGAATGCTTCCTATCTTCTGGACTCTGTAGCAGTTGGACAGTTCTCTGCTTAAAGAACAGAATGCTTCCTATCTTCTGGACTCTGTAGCAGTTGGACAGTTCTCTGCTTAAAGAACAGAATGCTTCCTATCTTCTGGACTCTGTAGCAGTTGGACAGTTCTCTGCTTAAAGAACAGAATGCTTCCTATCTTCTGGACTCTGTAGCAGTTGGACAGTTCTCTGCTTAAAGAACAGAATGCTTCCTATCTTCTGGACTCTGTAGCATTTGGACAGTTCTCTGCTTGAAGAACAGAATGCTTCCTATCTTCTCTAGGAAGGTTGGGACAGAGTAGTTCTCAAATTCAAAAGCAGAAGAGTAAGAGTAGGAAGCATTCTGGAGTGAAAGATCGTGGACACTCGATGTCAGATTTTGGCCACTTCTGGACTACGACAGACCTTGGAGACACACTGACACGAGCAGACACTTACTAGAATTAGCTAAACAGTCAATCAGTGACAAAGTGTTGTTATCAGCTAAACCGTCAATAAGTGACAAAGTGTTGTCACAGAATAAAAATCAAATCGAACTCACATAGTGACTACAGTCGCACTATCATTAATCTGGGGAGGCAGAGGAGGTAATCCTGCCAAATTATGGTGATGTGCTCGAACCAAAGATACAAATCACAAACTTATCATTAATGGTAGGGACAACTGAATAACTAGTCGACCGTTGCTGGTAATCCATTTACGCCATCTTGACTGTGAAATGTCACACGATATACGGATGACAAGTGTCACTGACAATGTAATCAACGTTACAGTTTGCAATTGCGAAGTCCACACAATCGCTATGTCCATATCAAATGTCACAGGAAAATAATGACAACTGGTTTAATTTAGCTTGCTTCTAGTTGACGAAATACACAGTAACTGGTAATAATACGCTTCAAGCCATCATACACACCAGCAGCATATATCCAGACTCTCTATTATAAAGGTTGAATCATAAATCGTTTGTATTAAAAAAGGTACCATCATTTTGTCCTCTGAGATATCGCATAAAAAACGCCGTAAGTACTAGGAAAGCATCAAGGTAAGAGGCAGAGAACGCTAGAGAGCCATTGCAACGGGCTTCCTCTGTGGAGATAGCACCTGAACTAAACTAAACAAACAAATATAACAAAATATTTTGACTTTTAAAAAGCCAAGTTGGCATTTTTGAAACGAACACATCCGCCGGATGTGATCATTATCACCATAGTCACGTGCCCCACATTGTGTCATTGAACATCACAAGACGGAAACCCGTCTCCAATGTCCGTCAGTTGCAGTTGCATTCAGAGAAAGCCATTGCGATATTGACCAACCAAAAAAACTGAAAACACGCCATTCTGGCTACCAGCTCCACGTTATCAATGTTTGTAAGCCAAAATTAATCTGTTTCGAACTATTCCAACCGTTTAAACAAATATGGGTTCGGCCAGGGAACGAATTGAAAGGAAAAATCGTAGAGAACAATATGAATTAAATCCAGGAATATCGTTTGAGGGGTTACGGCCTGTTCCACCCCCATATTCAAAGCGGAAGCCTCAAGGGCTACCCAGAAGGCCTGCAGAAGTTTATGAGTTAGGATATGATAGTTTTGACAATTATGTTCGCCATTATAAACATGTGGTAATCATGTTTTACAGCAGTGGTACTACAAGTCCAGCCGAAGAGGCCAAACTAAAGATGAAGTTCGCCGAATCAGCCGATTTGCACAAAGATTCATACCATCACGGCTCTGTGGATTGCACAAAAGAAATGCAGCTGTGTCAGAGAGAAGGAATAACTCGGGTACCATTTTACAGAAATTATGAAAAGAAGGAAGAACATTCTAACACATAGGAGAATCGTCAAACATCTCAAAAACACTAATAGCCGATCAACCTCTTTGGTAGCTAAGATAGAGCCCTCATGAAGTTTCACATCCATCTGTCAAGAAAATCACTGTTCTAATTCAAATAGTTGTTCAAGGCAAGTGAAGATGATGACGCGTCTGACTGAGATAAATGACCACATGTCGCCTTAAAGAGTTACTTAGCACGACAGATCGTACTGCACACTGGTCACTCATGGATAAAATCTGTACTCCTGTCTGTTTCACTGCACACTGGTCACTCATGGATGGAATCCGTACTCCTGTCTGTTTCACTGCACACTGGTCACTCATGGATGGAATCCGTACTGCTGTCTGTCTCACTGCACACCTATCACTCATGGGTGGAATCTGTACTTCTATCTGTTTTAAATCTAGTAACATTACAAGGGACACCTTCCAGGACCTCTATTATCATCAAGTGCAGTATCTCGGGACATTGTTGATCGACTCCCACCACAACCTGCTGTCTCTTGAGATTAATGCTATCAACTGTTACTTCTTCTTCCTCGCTTACCATCACACATCGACGCATTTAAGCAAAGCAGTAGTCAACTCAATGCCATAAACGATGCCATACAGCTTCGTGTACAGTATTCAGGCTGCAACAACCTTTCACCATTTAGCATTGAGCAGGTCTGTAGCAAATATTTACTGCCACGGGACTAGTGCCACAAGTACACAGATCCGCCGTGTCAATCAAAACTATCTACACATGACACCTGAACCTATTATATCCAGTGTGTAGCAGGAAAATGGTACTGGATTCTTTGGTCACGCCCATTGTAACAATGGCTGCCATTACTTTAACACTAAATAAAACAAAAAGAACGTGGTTGTTCGATCTGAAATGCTGCAATTATTGTTCTGAGCTGTGCTTTTATGTTATGTTCTTTTATGTTCTGTGCTTTTATGTTCTCTTTTTGTATGTTCTGTTCTTTTTTATGTTCTGTTCTTTTATGTTCTGCTCTTTCCGTGTATGGTCTGTTCTGTTATGTTCTGTTCTGTTCTGTTCCGTTCTTTTTTGTTCTGTTCTGTTCAGTTATGTTCTGTTCTGTTATGTTCTGTTCTTTTATGTTCTGTTCTGTTCTTTTATGTTCTGTTCTGTTATGTTCTGTTCTTTTATGTTCTCTTTTTGTATGTTCTGTTCTTTATGTTCTGTTCTGTACTGTTCTGTTTGTTTATGTTCTGTTCTTTTATGTTCTGTTCTGTTCTTTTATGTTCTGTTCTTTTTTGTTCTGTTATTTCATGTTCTGTTCTTTTATGTTCTGTTTTTGTATGTTACGTTCTTTTATGTTCTGTTCTTTTGTGTTCTGTTCTGTTCTTTTATGTTATGTTCTGTTCTGTTCACAGAGACACACACACAGAGACACACACACAGACACACATACAGAGAGACACACACACAGACACACAAACACACACAGACACACACAGAGAGACATACAGAGACACACACACAGACACACACACAGAGACACACACCAAGACACAGACAGAGACACGCACACAGATTCACACACACAGAAGCACACACATATAAACACACACACACAGATACACACAGAGAGACACATACAGAGACACAAACACAGACACACACACAGAGACACACACAGACACACACAGGCACACACACATAGACACAGACACACAATCACAGACACACACACACAGAGACACACACAAAGACACACACAGAAACACACACACACACACAGACACACACAGAGACACACACACAAACCACACACACAGAGACACACACATACACACACACAGACACACACAGACAAACACACAGAGACAAACACAGAGAGACACACACACAGAGACACACATATACACACACAGACACACATACAGAAAGACACACACAGACACACACATACACAGAGACACACACACACAGACACACACACAGAGACACACACAGAGAGACACAGAGACGCACACATAGAGACGCACACATAGAGACACAGACACACACACACAGAAACACACACAAAGACACACACACACACAGAGAGACACACACAGAGAGACATACACACAGAGACACACACACACGGACACACACAGAGAAACACACACACAGACACAAACACGGAGATACATACACACACAGTTACACACAGAGACACACACACAGAGAGACACACACACAGACACACACACATCTGCAAAATTGTGACGTTGTGATAAACACGATGACAAGTCATTAAATGAGTCACAAATGGTTATTTAAAATAAAAAAAAATAAAAACCTTATTAATATTGTTATTATTGCTTTTATTTTTATTATTCTGGTATCGCCCTGAACGTGATGTTGTGGCGTTGTATCGTAATTTACATCTAGGCTGCGAAACCTGCTACCTTCGGTCGCACCCATCCGATTTCAGGTAGACTTTTGTTAGTACCTGATTTGCCTTCCCAATGCGAGTCCGCGAGTCCTACCCCTTTGGTCAGACTTCAACCACCGCGAGTCCTACCCCTTTGGTCAGACTGTAACCACCGCGAGTCCTACCCCTTTGGTCAGACTACAACCACCGCGAGTCCTACCCCTTTGGTCAGACTATAACCACCGTGAGTCCTATCCCTTTGGTCAGACTTCTTCTTCTTTTTCTTCTTCTTCTGCGTACACAGTCAGACAGTAACCATTATTTTCTCGAAAAAAGCGGCGGTCATCCTGAGACTCTCGCCACTACCATAGAGCTTGTCTTGCAGTTCCACTGGCAATGGCCACATCTGCTCTCTCTGATCCTCGTATGTCGGGCAGTTCTGCAGCAGATGTTCAGTGGTCATTTTACCAGTACCGCACGGGCATTCGTCGGTACACCCTATCTTCAATTTGTTGAATAGGTGGTACCTCAGTCTGTTGTGGCCAGTGCGAAGTCTGAAGACGACGACCTGCTCTCTTCGGTTCAACTGGTAATAGGCATCGTTTTTGGTGTAACCAGTATGTTCGGTTTCCCATTTGGACATGTATCTGGCTTTGATAAGCCGTTTTGACTCTTCGTACGTCATACTGGTATCTGTTTGTGGTAGCCTTGCACCTTCTTTTGCCAGTCTGTCTGCCTCCTCGTTGCCTTGGATGTTGCAGTGTGACGGAACCCACTGTACCACTACCCTTTTTGGTGCGGACTGCTGGCACAGTTTGCAGAGTGCTGCTCTTAAGTCATTAAGCTCAGTGTTTTTCTGGCTTTTTAGCGCTGTGACTACTTCGAGAGCATCTGTCAGCAGAACTATATGGCTCTCATTTTCACTGTGTGTTACCATTTCTTCCACTGCCGCCCTCAGTGCCTCTGCCTCTGCTCTGAAATTGCTTGTGTACTTACCAGTAGCGAATGACAGTGTTATTTTCCTGCCATTTGGTAGGTTCAGGAATGCTCCTGCCCCTCCGTTCTGTGTAGTGTTTGTTACAGAACCATCGGTGTATGCATGGGTCCAGTCCATGCTTGGGTAGCTTTTCGTTATGAAGCTTAGGGTAGTGTCTCTCCTTTCTTTTTCACTCTGGCAGTTTTTGTTTGCAATACCTGGTATATTTTCTACCACCTCTGGAAATATATCCTGCCTCCAAGTAGGTTTTCGTACAGTAGTGATGGGTTTTGGTGTTGTTAGTGCGTTTATGGGATCTTCGTGCATCTTTGCTTTGGCTATTTCTGCAAAGTTTCTCCGCTTTAGTTTCCCGTTTCCCAAATTGTTTAGTCTCTGGTACATTGGATGGTCCGTCAGTCTTCTGAGTTTCTCTGACTGCAGCTGGGCTCTGCAGTCTCTTCTATCGGTCATGGATTGCAGTTTTGTAATCTTTTCAAGTTCTACAATTGGCGTTGACTTCATGCCACCTGTTATAATTCTCATGGCTTGGTTTTGAAGTTTGTTAACTTTATCGAAGTTCGCCTTCGCTGCGGTTGTCCATGCCGCAATGCCATACTCGAGAACTGGTCTCACTCTTCCAGTGTACAGTTTCTTTAGTATGCCTTCGTCTGCTCCCCAGCTTGTGCCAGCAAGTTTCCTCATGATCGCCATCCTTTCTCTGGCTTTCATTCGGTTTCTCTCAATCTGACTTTTCCATGTCATGCGCCGATCAAATGTGACTCCCAGATAGGTTGGGTTGTCGTTTGGCTGCAGGATTTTGCCATTCAGACTTAATTTGGTACTTTGGGGTTTTAATGAGAGCGAGAATATTGTGCACGTGGTTTTCTCCTCGTTTATTTTGACCAGCCATGAGTTCGCCCACTCTTCCAGCGATGTTAGGGCCGTCTGCATCCGATTTCTTGCTATTGTGAGATTCTTTTCAGAGGTCCACATAGCCAGATCGTCTGCAAACATTGAGCTATGGACTCTTCTTGGTATATTCTCTGTAATATCGTTTATATATACCAGGAAGAGTGTGGGTGACAATACTCCCCCTTGGGGTACTCCCTGCTCGAGTGTCACCTTTTTGGTCATCTGCCCTTGTACTTGGACTCTGGCCGTTCTTTGTTTGAGGTAGTGGTTGATCCACTTGTACATTTTCCCACAGACATCACTTCTTCTTAGCTTGACTCTAAGTCCATCCTTCCAGAGGTCAGACTTCAACATCCGCGAGTCCTACCGCTTTGGTCAGACTACAACCACCGCGAGTCCTATCCGTCTGCCACTAGTGACTAAAGTGCGTTCATAAAATCATGGTCCAATATAAAAAAAAATATAGCCTAGAAAATAGCTTATAGAATTTATTAAAATTTGAATCCGGCATTAACGCTAAAACAACTTTAATTTTTGTTTTTTGTTTGTACGCTAATGCAATTGAATTGAAGAAATTTCGTTTGATATATTTGGTATAAAATAATACATAGAATATTCTTTAGTTGCAGGATAATTGTTATTTGTAACACAAGAGGCGTACACTTCATATTTGCATGCTTGTAGAAGCTGAAGATGGCTCTAACAATGAAATTGATTACACTGAAAGCACTTGCACTGAAACTGTAAATATATTTCTCAAAAGAAGCTGATCAAGGTAGTTTATTTCATAAGTTATCAAACTCTAGTAAAAGGATCATGGACGCACTGGATGATTTTGAAAGTACTTTCTCGCGGTGGGTTCAAATATACGATAGTCTCCTTCTAAGATGTACGATAGTCTCCCTCCAAGATGTACGATAGTCTCCCTCCAAAATTTACGAAAGTCTCCTTAAGAGATGTACGATAGTCTCCCTCCAAGATGTACGATAGTCTCCCTCCAAGATGTACGATAGTCTCCCTCCAAGATGTACGATAGTCTCCTTAAAAGATGTACGATAGTCTCCCTCCAAGATGTACGATAGTCTCCTTAAAAGATGTACGATAGTCTCCTTAAAAGATGTACGATAGTCTCCATCCAAGATGTACGATAGTCTCATTCCAAGATGTAAGATAGTCTCCTTAAAAGATGTACGATAGTCTCCTTAAGAGATGTACGATAGTCTCCCTCCAAGATGTATGATAGTCTCCCTCCAAGATGTATGATAGTCTCACTCCAAGATGTATGATAGTCTCCCTCCAAGATGTACGATAGTCTCCTTCCAAGATGTACGATAAAACGTGTAGGGACGAGAAAATTAGTTTCGACAAAGAGCTGAGATGTGTCAAATGTTGGAATCAAAAGAAGATTTGACACTGCGCAAGTTGAAAGAATCCCTGAGAATTAACAATGAAATTAACATCTTTAAATGTACATTGTGGAAGACTGTACGGGGACGTGGTTTTACATCTCAGAATTTTGCAGGAAGTAACAATGTGATATGGGAGAAAACGCATCCTGTTGTTTCAAGAGTTAAGAGTGACGAGAGTTAAGAGAAATATATATGCTAAAAGAGCATGACATCGATGAACATTGGTTGGTAAACAATATCTTATCCAGAAAACTGAAATATTTTGGTCACATCAAACGCTATAATGGCCTAGAGAGAACTATATCGGAGGGTATGGTTCCTGGAAGGCCGGGCATGAGGCAGACCGAGAAGCAGATGTACACATACCATCACGCAGGTCCTGAGGATGACAGCAACGGAGGCGGGAATTCTGGTCAGAGATCGAGAGTCTTACAGATCGGCTGTTGTGAGAGCGACGTTCAGCAAAGGACAAGCTACATGAAGATGATGAAGAGAAATATGTGCTCCAAAACATAGTCTACTTTGGTGGGACATGGATAAATGGGCACCCTACTAATGAAAGAGAATGGCGGTCAGTTAGTGGAAGTATAACAAGTTTTGTGTCAAGTAGAAAAGGGCAAAAATTGACAATAGTCCTCGCAGGTAGCAGGGAAAAGTGTTTACTGGAGAATGTGAAACTGGTTTTCTAGTCCATATATCAAAGGGCAAAGATTGATAATAGTTAATGCAGGGAGCAGGGAAAAGGGTTTACTGGATAATGTGAAACTGGTTTTCTAGTCCATATATCAAAGGGCAAAGATTGATAATAGTTAATGCAGGGAGCAGGGAAAAGGGTTTACTGGATAATGTGAAACTGGTTTTCTAGTCCATATATCAAAGGGCAAAGATTGATAATAGTCCTCGCAGGTAGCAGGGAAAAGTGTTTACTGGATAATGTGAAACTGGTTTTCTAGTCCATATATCAAAGGGCAAAAATTGATAATAGTCCTCGCAGGTAGAAGAGAAAAGTGTTTACTGGAGAATGTAAAACTGGTTTTCTAGTCCATATATCAAAGGGCAAAAATTGATAATAGTCCTCGCAGGTAGAAGGGAAAAGTGTTTACTGGATAATGTGAAACTGGTTTTCTAGTCCATATATCAAAGGGCAAAAATTGATAATAGTCCTCGCAGGTAGAAGGGAAAAGTGTTTACTGGAGAATGTAAAACTGGTTTTCTAGTCCATATATCAAAGGGCAAAAATTGATAATAGTCCTCGCAGGTAGAAGGGAAAAGTGTTTACTGGAGAATGTAAAACTGGTTTTCTAGTCCATATATCAAAGGGCAAAAATTGATAATAGTCCTCGCAGGTAGCAGGGAAAAGTGTTTACTGGATAATGTGAAACTGGTTTTCTAGTCCATATATCACAGGGCAAAGATTGACAATAGTCCTCGCAGGGAGCAGGGAAAAGTGTTTACTGGATAATGTAAAACTGGTTTTCTAGTCCATATATCAAAGGGCAAAGATTGACAATAGTCCTCGCAGGGAGCAGGGAAAAGTGTTTACTGGAGAATGTGAAACTGGTTTTCTAGTCCATATATCAAAGGGCAAAGATTGATAATAGTTAATGCAGGGAGCAGGGAAAAGGGTTTACTGGATAATGTGAAACTGGTTTTCTAGTCCATATATCAAAGGGCAAAGATTGATAATAGTTAATGCAGGGAGCAGGGAAAAGGGTTTACTGGATAATGTGAAACTGGTTTTCTAGTCCATATATCAAAGGGCAAAGATTGATAATAGTCCTCGCAGGTAGCAGGGAAAAGTGTTTACTGGATAATGTGAAACTGGTTTTCTAGTCCATATATCAAAGGGCAAAAATTGATAATAGTCCTCGCAGGTAGAAGGGAAAAGTGTTTACTGGAGAATGTAAAACTGGTTTTCTAGTCCATATATCAAAGGGCAAAAATTGATAATAGTCCTCGCAGGTAGAAGGGAAAAGTGTTTACTGGATAATGTGAAACTGGTTTTCTAGTCCATATATCAAAGGGCAAAAATTGATAATAGTCCTCGCAGGTAGAAGGGAAAAGTGTTTACTGGAGAATGTAAAACTGGTTTTCTAGTCCATATATCAAAGGGCAAAAATTGATAATAGTCCTCGCAGGTAGAAGGGAAAAGTGTTTACTGGATAATGTGAAACTGGTTTTCTAGTCCATATATCAAAGGGCAAAAATTGATAATAGTCCTCGCAGGTAGAAGGGAAAAGTGTTTACTGGAGAATGTAAAACTGGTTTTCTAGTCCATATATCAAAGGGCAAAAATTGATAATAGTCCTCGCAGGTAGAAGGGAAAAGTGTTTACTGGAGAATGTAAAACTGGTTTTCTAGTCCATATATCAAAGGGCAAAAATTGATAATAGTCCTCGCAGGTAGCAGGGAAAAGTGTTTACTGGATAATGTGAAACTGGTTTTCTAGTCCATATATCACAGGGCAAAGATTGACAATAGTCCTCGCAGGGAGCAGGGAAAAGTGTTTACTGGATAATGTAAAACTGGTTTTCTAGTCCATATATCAAAGGGCAAAGATTGACAATAGTCCTCGCAGGGAGCAGGGAAAAGTGTTTACTGGATAATGTAAAACTGGTTTTCTAGTCCATATATCAAAGGGCAAAGATTGATAATAGTTAATGCAGGGAGCAGGGAAAAGTGTTTACTGGATAATGTAAAACTGGTTTTCTAGTCCATATATCAAAGGGCAAAGATTGATAATAGTTAATGCAGGGAGCAGGGAAAAGTGTTTACTGGATAATGTAAAACTGGTTTTCTAGTCCATATATCAAAGGGCAAAGATTGACAATAGTCCTCGCAGGGAGCAGGGAAAAGTGTTTACTGGATAATGTAAAACTGGTTTTCTAGTCCATATATCAAAGGGCAAAGATTGACAATAGTCCTCGCAGGGAGCAGGGAAAAGTGTTTACTGGAGAATGTAAAACTGGTTTTCTAGTCCATATATCAAAGGGCAAAGATTGATAATAGTTAATGCAGGGAGCAGGGAAAAGTGTTTACTGGATAATGTAAAACTGGTTTTCTAGTCCATATATCAAAGGGCAAAGATTGATAATAGTTAATGCAGGGAGCAGGGAAAAGGGTTTACTGGATAATGTAAAACTGGTTTTCTAGTCCATATATCAAAGGGCAAAGATTGATAATAGTTAATGCAGGGAGCAGGGAAAAGGGTTTACTGGATAATGTAAAACTGGTTTTCTAGTCCATATATCAAAGGGCAAAAATTGATAATAGTCCTCGCAGGTAGCAGGGAAAAGGGTTTACTGGAGAATGTAAAACTGGTTTTCTAGTCCATATATCAAAGGGCAAAGATTGATAATAGTTAATGCAGGGAGCAGGGAAAAGTGTTTACTGGATAATGTAAAACTGGTTTTCTAGTCCATATATCAACGGGCAAAGATTGATAATAGTTAATGCAGGGAGCAGGGAAAAGGGTTTACTGGATAATGTGAAACTGGTTTTCTAGTCCATATATCAAAGGGCAAAGACTGGTAATAGTTAATGCAGGGAGCAGGGAAAAGGGTTTACTGGAGAATGTGGAACTGGCTTTCCGGTCAAAATCTACCATTAAGAAATGATCGAACACATTTTCTAAAATTAGATTGAAAATACCGTAAATTCCATCGGGAGATAGACCCTCTGGTATGTCTGGTAATGAACCATGCCTCACTCCAGAATGTGCTGGCTCTCAAAGGCAATGCTCTTTATTCCTCAACTTCTAAAACTGATAAAACGGTTCACAGATATTCCTTTGTGGTTAAAACCGAAATTGCTATCTCGAGTGAGAATAAGACAAACAAGAAGAAGATATTCCAGATCGATAACACACTACACAAGAATGGTCATATATGTGTGAGACTTCCACTTAACCATTCTCATTGAAATCCTATAGGACTTGTGTGGGCTCAAATCAAAGACCAAGTAACCCTCTAACAATTCGACGTTTTCAAAAGGTCATGTTAGGAAACACATATGTGACGCCCTACCGAATATAAATTAATAAGACTGGATTAAACGTGAAGATCATATCTTGAAAGATGTATATAAATATTAGGGAACCGATAGTTAAGAATTCATACAGCCTTCAGCAGTCATCAGTCTAACAGGCTCAAATGACCCGACAAACACCAGATAGTATCCATCAGAAACAAAGCTATACAGGTACAATTGATAGAGAGGACAAGATCGTAAACGAAAACGATTGACAAAAGAAATAACAGCAGCTGTGGGGTTCCCCGTGCACGAACCACATATTAGGGCCCGGTCTCGAAACCCCTTCATAATTTGATGATGAAAGGCGCAAGCAGGACGCACAAGAAAAGAAGCGATTGTCAATGTGATCAGGCTGTCAATCCTTTACACTATAAGGGAAGTATCGTTGGTTAGACAGCAGACATGGAGGTTTCGCAGCTTCAGGCACTTGTCTGGTGTGAATCTACTGTCCAGGTCTTGTTGGAATGTTAGGCAATCATGTAGCTGATAGCAGTTTTGGAGGTCTCAAACCTTCAGACACCTGAGGCCAGGTAATGTTCGAATGTCAGGCAATGATGTAGCTGATATCAGACTTGGAGGTCTCAAACCTTCAGACACCTGAGGCCAGGTAATGTTCGAATGTCAGGCAATGATGTAGCTGATATCAGACTTGGCGGTCTCAAACCTTCAGACACCTGAGGCCAGGTAATGTTCGAATGTCAGGCAATGATGTAGCTGATATCAGACTTGGAGTTCTTAAACCTTCAGAAACCTGAGTCCAGGTCATGCTGGTATGTCAGGCAATGATGTAGCTGATAGCAGACAATAACATTTCAATAAATAAGAGTCACATAAATCAAAGAAATAACCAAACAAAATGTTTAATAAAATTCACCAAACCTGCACAAAACAATAAAACAAAACAAAAATATCAAATACATTCACAAATCAGGATCAAATAAATGTATCACAAACTAGAAAACAAATGATAACAAAAACATGCATGAAAACAAACCAAATAATAAAATACACCGAAATCAGCCAGAGTTTTATTGGGATGTAGTATGTATTGATGTATAAATCACATATCCGTCCCATACATCTTAACATTATTTATCATTGTGGTGCTATTTCTGGTATGCTGTCTAAAGTATTGTACGCTTACCAGATAAATAAAGCTAGCTTAGTCTTGAAGATCTAATCACATTCTAGTCTATCGTTTTGCATTTAACTTCATCTGCAAATTCTTCTTCTTTCGTTATTCGTTTTTTTTCACATTTCTTCTCTTCTGCTTCTTTTTCTCTTCATCTTCTTCTTCTTTGTTTTTTTTCTTCTCGTCTTCTGCTTATTCTTCTCTTCTTCTTTCTTCTTTTGTCTTTTTCTCTTATTCCTTCTTCTTTTTTTTCTATGATTCTTGTATTTTTTCCTCTTCTGTTCTTTCTGTTTCTTCTCATCTTCTGACTACTACTCTTGCTCCTTCTATTCATCGTTCTTCGTCTCCTTCTTCTTCATCATCTTTTCCTTCATCTCCTTTTTGTTTCTTCATTTCTTCTTCTTCTTTTTTAACTTCTTGTGCTTCTTCTTTCTTCTTCTTCGCATTCACTCTGCCATCGATGTATCATGTATGATAAATTGCTTGAAGTTTCTAATTTAGATACTAAATGCTGAAACGCATTGGACAATCCAAGCAATAAAGATGAGATTTTTCAGATAGCTACAAGGGGAGTTCAAGTCCAACCATAACTTTTTTTTTTTTTCGAAGGAAAATTTGTTGTTTTTGAAGTAGTCAATATGCCATTTATTTTTCCGAATAATCTCCTGCAACGTTTATGCATTTATCCCAGCGTTTAAGTAATGCTTGAGATGCTTCAGTGTATAACTATTTGTCTGTATATCTGATCCAATCCAGGACAGCCTGTTTCACTTCGTCAACACTGCTCAAATGCTGACCTCTCAGAAATTCTTTTAGGGGCCCAAACAGGTAGAAATCGCTTGGGGCGAGATCTAATCTATAAGGTGGATGTGGTAATACCTCCTAGTCGAGTTGCTGCACATGACACATATTCCGGTGAGCCGTATGAGGTCAAGCGTTATTTTCCGGGTGCAGGATGCCTTTTGTGGTCAAACAAGGCATTTTTACCCGCAGATGGTTATGCACATCACTCAGAATGTGAATGTACTGCTCACAGTTGGTAGTGGCACTACGGCTAGAATGTACTGCTCACAGTTGGTAGTGGCACTACGGCTAGAATGAACTGTTCACAGTTGGTAGTGGCACTACGGCTAGAATGTACTGCTCACAGTTGGTAGTGGCACTACGGCTAGAATGTACTGTTCACAGTTGGTAGTGGCACTACAGCTAGAATGTACTGCTCACAGTTGGTAGTGGCACAACTGGCTAGAATGTACTGTTCACAGCTGGTACTAGCACTACGGCTAGAATGTACTGTTCACAGCTGGTAGTAGCACTACGGCTAGAATGTACTGCTCACAGTTGGTAGTGGCACCACGGGCTAGAATGTACTGTTCACAGCTGATAGTGGCACCACGGACTAGAATGTACTGTTCACAGCTGGTAGTGGCACCACGGGCTAGAATGTACTGTTCACAGCTGGTAGTGGCACCACGGGCTAGAATGTACTGTTCACAGCTGGTAGTGGCACCACGGGCTAGAATCTACTGTTCACAGTTGGTAGTGGCACCACGGGCTAGAATGTACTGTTCACAGTTGGTAGTGGCACCACGGGCTAGAATGTACTGTTCACAGTTGGTAGTGACACCACGGGCTAGAATGTACTGTTCACAGCTGATATTGGCACCACGGGCTAGAATGTACTGTTCACAGCTGGTAGTGGCACCACGGGCTAGAATGTACTGTTCACAGCTGGTAGTGGCACCACGGGCTAGAATGTACTGTTCACAGTTGGTAGTGGCACCACGGGCTAGAATGTACTGTTCACAGCTGGTAGTGGCACCACGGCTAGAATGTACTGTTCACAGCTGGTAGTGGCACCACGGGCTAGAATGTACTGTTCACAGCTGATAGTGGCACCACGGCTAGAATGTACTGTTCACAGCTGATAGTGGCACCACGGCTAGAATGTACTGTTCACAGCTGGTAGTGGCACCACGGGCTAGACATGAATGATGGCTAGTTTGTCCCAGAAAACACTGGCATCACTTTTTGGGGCTGAGAGGCACCACCGCTGGTATCATCACTCACGGATGTACGACATTCTCTAATACGCTTACACCATGCAAATGTCTTAATGCGGATCAGTATCTCATCACGCTATTGTGATTGTAGTCTTCATTCAATTTTCTCCGGTTTCACGCCTTCTATTGCAAGAAACTTTATCACAACACACTGCTCCATGCAAGCCAGAACAGTGTTGTTCAACATTTGTATTTATCTGTCACGTGACCGGCCCATGGCAAGTGGGCCAACTAACAGTAATAGGACACAAATGCCTCTAACTAATGATAGTAGTTGCAGAACGGTGTAACCCATCCAGATAGAACTTGAACAAAGTATTCCAGGTTCGACTTGAAAGCCCCACGTACTTGCAAAATATAGCAGGATCGTGTTTCATACATTATTATAGAGACGTGGCATTGTGTTGTTTGTCCAGCTAAGTCAAGTCACACTGAGAGCGTGTTGTACTAGGTGACTAAGTCAAGTCACACTGAGAGCATGTTTTAATAGGTGACTAAGTCAAGTCACACTGAGAGCATGTTGTAATAGGTGACTAAGTCAAGTCACACTGAGAGCATGTTGTGATAGGTGACTAAGTCAAGTCACATTGAGAGCGTGTTGTAATAGGTGACTAACTCAAGTCACATTGAGAGCGTGTTGAAATAGGTGACTAACTCAAGTCACATTGAGAGCGTGTTGTAACAGGTGACTAACTCAAGTCACATTGAGAGCGAGTTGTAACAGGTGACTAACTTAAGTCACATTGAGAGCGTGTTGAAATAGATGACTAAGTCAAGTCACATTGAGAGCGTGTTGAAATAGGTGACTAACTCAAGTCACATTGAGAGCGTGTTGAAATAGGTGACTAACTCAAGTCACATTGAGAGCGTGTTGACATAGGTGACTAACTCAAGTCACATTGAGAGCGTGTTGAAATAGGTGACTAACTCAAGTCACATTGAGAGCGTGTTGTAACAGGTGACTAACTCAAGTCACATTGAGAGCGTGTTGAAATAGGTGACTAAGTCAAGTCACATTGAGAGTGTGTTGAAATAGGTGACTAACTCAAGTCACATTGAGAGCGTGTTGAAATAGGTGACTAACTCAAGTCACATTGAGAGCGTGTTGAAATAGGTGACTAACTCAAGTCACATTGAGAGCGTGTTGACATAGGTGACTAACTCAAGTCACATTGAGAGCGTGTTGAAATAGGTGACTAACTCAAGTCACATTGAGAGCGTGTTGTAACAGGTGACTAAGAAGAGTTGTGCGCAGAGCGAGCTACCAGTTTATGTGGTAAGTGCAAGTCACCTGCAAGAATACAAACCCTGGACACCCCATGGAGGAAATAGCGCGCCTAGGCCTAATACTGGACACAGTACAACATAAAGCGCCTAGGCCTAATACTGGACACAGTACAACATAAAACGCCTAGGCCTAATACTGGATACAGTACAACATAAAGTGCCTAGGCCTAATACTGGATACAGTACAACATAAATAGAGCGACTAAACCTAATACTGGACACAGTACAACAAAGTGTCTAGGCCTAATACTGGATACAGTACAACATAAAGTGCCTAGGCCTAATACTGGATACAGTACAACATAAAGCGCCTAGGCCTAATACTGGATACAGTACAACATAAAGCGCCCAGGCCTAATACTGGATACAGTACAACATAAAGCACCTGGGCCTAATACTGGATACAGTACAACATAAAGCGCCTGGGTCTAATACTGGGTACAGTACAACATAAATAGACAGACTAAGCCTAATACTGGATACAGTACAACATAAAGCGCCTAGGCCTAATACTGGATACAGTACAACATAAATAGAGCGACTAAACCTAATACTGGACACAGTACAACAAAGTGTCTAGGCCTAATAATGGATACAGTACAACATAAATAGACCAACTAAGCCTAATACTGGATACAGTACAACATAAAGCGCCTAGGCCTAATACTGGATACAGTACAACATAAATAGAGCGACTAAGCCTAATACTGGTACTCAGTACAACATAAAGCGCCTAAGATTGATGCTGGACACAGTACAACATAAATAGAGCGACTAAGCCTAATACTGGACACAGTACAACATAAATAGAAAGACTAAGCATAATACTGGACCCAGTACAACATAAAACCCAGACATAAACATATGAGACAGTACAACATAAAACCCAGACATAAGCACATGAGACAGTACAACATAAAACCCAGACATTAATACATATTGAATTTATGAAACAGAATACCTTCCATCGCAATGTAAATAATGTGAACATACACGGGCATTGTGCTTAGAATGAGCAACAACAGACTTCCAACTACATGTGTGGGGTCATTATAGGGGAGCAGAAAGTGAGGAATATCATGGGACTCTTGACAGAACGATCACCAGAGATGGCTCAACTATAGGTCTAAACAACGTACAGAAACTTAGACCAGCAGTACCGGAGAACACGTGTTTCTGTATGATGCACCGTGATGCACCGTGGTTGGCGTTCAGAGAAGAAAGTCATATCTAACCATGAGAAGACCTGGCCCGAGGAAAGAAACACACAAGACAAACTGTGGGGAACAATTGAGGACCTGCGACTGACGTGTCACTTCATGGAGGCAGCCCATCTGGTGGCATAAAATGTCCATATGAAACCGAACGCAAAGAAGAAGATATATAATCAAACAGAAAAGAATATCATGTCGGAACCATTATGTCATTATTAAGACAACTTGTGGAAGCAAATAGTGGAAGCTGACATAGAGATCATAGCTGCCGTGCACAACTAAGATTGCATAGAGACTCGATGAATTGAAAGTAGTTGCTTGCACCCTTAAAGGCACCACCAAGCTTGGTGGTCAGCGATTGCTGGCCATTCATTGATCAATGATCTCAGATCATACACTCTTGTGGTTAACCTGCTAACTAGTCAGTATTCCATTAGTCCCGAATACCACGTCTCTAGTCAATCAAAACAACCTCTTGCCTGTCAATCATGGCCATCTAAATCAACGAAAGGTTGGACAAAAAAAATTGTAGCAACCATCAAGAAAACATCGGCAGAATGGGACCTCTTTCTGCTTAGGGCTAGTGTGCTTTTCTGATTTCTTCTTTGGTTGACATGTTGGACTAGTCACACAATAGAATCTGTGGAATGGCATTGCATGCACATTTAGCTACAACAAAAAACAAAAGGTATTCTATAGAACTAAATTGTTATTCTGTATTCCTGTTCTATTCATTCTTGGCTTGAGACAGTTGCCCATTTTCTACCAAGGTGTCTAGAGGTTTCTCCTTGTTTCTGTTTTTATTTTGGTTACTTTAGTTTTTAAAGGGTTTGACTTTCTGGACTGTGCTGTGGAGATGGCAAGCCTTTTCATCCCAAGACCGTAGTCTATTTGGTTCTATCAGGACTGATTGGCCAGCTTACGTGTGTCTGTGTGTGTATCTGTGTGTGTATTTGTGTGTGTGTGTATTTGTGTGTGTGTGTATTTGTGTGTGTCTGTGTGTGTATCTGTGTGTGTATTTGTGTGTGTGTGTGTGTGTGTATTTGTGTGTGTCTGTGTGTGTATTTGTGTGTGTATTTGTGTGTGTATTTGTGTGTGTATATGTGTGTGTCTGTGTGTGTATTTGTGTGTCTGTGTGTGTATTTGTGTGTGTATTTGTGTGTGTATTTGTGTGTGTATATGTGTGTGTCTGTGTGTGTATTTGTGTGTGTATTTGTGTGTGTGTGTCTGTGTGTGTATTTGTGTGTGTATTTGTGTGTGTATCTGTGTGTGTATTTGTGTGTGTATTTGTGTGTATTTGTGTGTGTGTCTGTGTGTGTATCTGTGTGTGTATTTGTGTGTGTGTCTGTGTGTGAAAATTTGTGTGTGTCTGTTTTTGTATCTATGTGTGTATTTGTGTGTGTGTCTGTGTGTGTATCTGTGTGTGTATTTGTGTGTGTATTTGTGTGTGTATATGTGTCTGTGTGTGTGTGTGTATTTGTGTGTGTATATGTGTGTGTGTGTCTGTGTGTGTATTTGTGTGTGTATATGTGTGTGTGTATCTGTGTGTGTATATGTGTGTGTGTGTTTGTGTGTGTATATGTGTGTGTATATGTGTGTGTGTCTGTGTGTGTATATGTGTGTGTATCTGTGTGTGTGTATGTGTGTGTATATGTGTGTATCCGTGTGTGTGTCTGTGTGTGTGTCTGTATGGGGATCTGTTTGTAATGTGTTTATCTGCACTATGGAAGCATTGCAGTAGTTTAGTTTTGCCAATTCTTAATGTACGTGGAAAAGTGATTGACTTGACCTTGATCTTGACGACCCATTCCTC
This sequence comes from Ariolimax columbianus, assembly GCA_036924085.1. Taxonomy (NCBI): domain Eukaryota; kingdom Metazoa; phylum Mollusca; class Gastropoda; order Stylommatophora; family Arionidae; genus Ariolimax; species Ariolimax columbianus. Next base: position 5,857,108 of record JAVGWX010000010.1, read on the forward strand.
AACGTTGCTACGAGCACCCATCATCGTCCACAACTGACCCTACTATGGGCCACATAAGTCCAGTGGGTGGTAAGCATTTCACCAGCGGCGTCTTGGATGCTGTTTCGGAAGCAAGGGATTCTAGCCAAAGCATTGGAGGGTCTTCTCAGCAGTTACTTTTCGTGTCGGGGTTACCAGAATGCTGTTGTCGTGCTCCCTCGTCGCACCACATGACCTGTCCGCATATGTTTGGCCTTGTCCGCATATGTTTGGCCTTGTCCGCATATGTTTGGCCTTGTCCGCATATGTTTGGCCTTGTCCGCATATGTTTGGCCTTGTCCGCATATCTTTGGCCTTGTCCGCATATCTTTGGCCTTGTCCGCATATGTTTGGCCTTGTCCGCATATGTTTGGCCTTGTCCGCATATGTTTGGCCTTGTCCGCATATGTTTGGCCTTGTCCGGATATGTTTGGCCTTGTCCGCATATGTTTGGCCTTGTCCGCATATGTTTGGCCTTGTCCGCATATGTTTGGCCTTGTCCGCATATGTTTGGCCTTGTCCGCATATGTTTGGCCTTGTCCGCATATGTTTGGCCTTGTCCGCATATGTTTGGCCTTGTCCGCATATGTTTGGCCTTGTCCGCATATGTTTGACCTGTCCGCATATGTTACCGTGTCATTCACCGAGAACAATTGTCGTATATCAGAACTGTGGAGACTGAATATGTTGGTTGCGGAGACTGAATATGTTGGTTGCGGAGACTGAATATGTTGGTTGTGGAGACTGAATATGTTGGTTGCGGAGACTGAATATGTTGGTTGCGGAGACTGAATATGTTGGTTGCGGAGACTGAATATGTTGGTTGCGGAGACTGAATATGTTGGTTGCGGAGACTGAATATGTTGGTTGCGGAGACTGAATATGTTGGTTGTGGAGACTGAATATGTTAGTTGCGGAGACTGAATATGTTGGTTGCGGAGACTGAATATGTTGGTTGCGGAGACTGAATATGTTGGTTGCGGAGACTGAATATGTTGGTTGCGGAGACTGAATATGTTGGTTGCGGAGACTGAATATGTTGGTTGCGGAGACTGAATATGTTGGTTGTGGAGACTGAATATGTTAGTTGTGGAGACTGAATATGTTGGTTGCGGAGACTGAATATGTTGGTTGTGGAGACTGAATATGTTGGTTGCAGAGACTGCACATGTTGGTTGCGGAGACTGAATATGTTGGTTGCGGATACTGATTCCGACCAAGCGTCTCTCGAGGGAGACCTTGGTCACTCTCAATTTGTCCTCCATTATTGTATGCCTCCATGTCTCTGCATCGTAGCATACATATATAGTATATATATATATTAACAAAATCCGGCAAGATAAACGGTTAGCACTATGCACGAAAATAAGATTAAGGGGTACATTGGTCCTGTCAATATTCCTCTATACTTGTGAGACATGGACAGTTACAGCTGACCTTCAACGAAGAATACAGGCCTTAGAGATGAGATGTTTCCGAATACTTTTAAACGTTACGTACCAAGATCGAGTTACAAATGAGGAAATTCGAGATAGAATTACAACAGCAATATTGCCTTTTTAAGACCTCTTGGCAACTGTCAAAAGTAGGAAACAGTCACATATAGCGATCAAGTGGTCTTGAAAATTCGATCCTCCACGGAAAGGTGCAATTCAGACAACAAAGAGGCCGTCCTAAAAAAGAGATGGGAGGACAACATAAAAGAATGGACCAATGTCCGACCAGAAGTGGCAGAGGCAGCGGCCGCTGACAGAGAAGGGGGGCGTGGTATTGTGAAGATGTCTTTATGTGTGCCCCAATGACCTCCGTGGTTACGGGATGACCTGACCTGACCTGATATATATACATATATATATGGGGAGGAAGACTAACGTCTGGTCAGGCAAAATACACTGATCAGACATGTTAGTCAGGGTCAGGAACAACATACTGAGCAGGCATTTTAGTCAGGGTCAGGAACAACCTACTGAGGAGGCATTTTAGTCAGGGTCCGGAACAACATACTGAGCAGGCATTTTAGTCAGGGTCAGGAACAACATACTGAGCAGGCATTTTCGTCAGGGTCAGGAACAAAACATACTGAGCAGGCATTTTAGTCAGGGTCAGGAACAACATACTGAGCAGGCATTTTAGTCAGGGTCAGGAACAACATACTGAGCAGGCATTTTAGTCAGGGTCAGGAACAACATACTGAGCAAGCATTTTAGTCAGGGTCAGAAACAAAACATACTGAGCAGGCATTTTAGTCAGGGTCAGGAACAACATACTGAGCAGGCATTCTAGTCAGGGTCAGGAACAACATACTGTGCAGGCATTTAAGTCAGGGTCAGGAACAACATACTGTGCAGGCATTTTAGTCAGGGTCAGGACCAACATACTGAGCAGGCATTTTAGTCAGGGTCAGGAACAACATACTGAGCAGGCATTTTAGTCAGGGTCAGGAACAACATACTGAGCAGGCATTTTAGTCAGGGTCAGGAACAACATACTGAGCAGGCATTTTAGTCAGGTTCAGGAACAACATACTGAGCAGGCATTTTAGTCAGGGTCAGGAACAACATACTGAGCAGGCATTTTAGTCAGGGTCAGGAACAACATACTGAGCAGGCATTTTAGTCAGGGTCAGGAACAACATACTGAGCAGGTCGTACAGCAGAGAATAACTGTTGCGTCCCATCTCTCTCTTCTCTCTCTCTCCTCGCTCTACCTCTCTCTCCATCTCTCTTCTCTCTCCCTCTATCTCTCACTCCCATCCCTAATCTATCTCCCTTTCTCGCTCTTACTTTCTCTCACTCTCTCTTACACATACACACACAATGAGTTGGAATCCAGTTTCTGAAAAAGGCAGAAATAGTGCAAGTCCGACACGTGCAAGTTGTAACGAAAACTAAAAGTATTGGGCTGTTTCAAAACCGGTCTTTGATTGAATATAGTTGTTCACTGTTCTTCATGCATCCAAGCACCGCTATTCTATAACGATCTAGAGTTGTGACTTTTGTGGCCAATTTTCTGATACAATTCAGTGAAACGTCTTTGATTTTTGTCTTGCGTTTTGAGTTGATTTCCAGCTCAATAACTCCGATATGAAAATAAGGTGAAAATTATTCCATGCCAATACAGAAGAGAAGATCTTTTAATTTGCTTCTTGTGATGGCAATGACGGAACCGGGTATCCAATTCTTCATTCAAAGACTAGAGCTTGTGTTAGCAATAACGACAACCCAAACTACCTGGGAGTCACATTTGATCGGCGCATGACATGGAAAAGTCAGATCGAGAGAAACTGAGTGAGAGCCAGAGAAAGAATGGCAATCATGAAAAAACTTGCTGGCACAAGCTGGGGAGCAGACGAAGGCATACTAAAGAAACTGTACAGTGGAAGAGTGAGACCAGTTCTCGAGTATGGCATTGCGGCATGGACAACAGCAGCAAAGGCGAACTTCGATAAAGTTAGCAAACTCCAAAACCAAGCCATGAGAGTTATAACAGGAGGCATGAAGTCAACGCCAATTGTAGAACTTGAAAAGATTACAAAGCTGCAATCCATGACCGACAGAAAAGACTGCAGAGCCCAGCAGAAAGCAGAGAAACTCAGAAGACTGACTGACCATCCAATGCACCAGAGACTAAACAATTTTGGAAATGAGAAACTAAAGCGGAGAAACTTTGCAGAGATAGCCAAAGCAAAGATGCACGAAGACCCTATGAACGCACTAACAACACCAAAGCCCATCCCTACTGTACGAAAACCTACCTGGAGGCAGCATATATTTCCAGAGGTGGTAGAAAATATACCAGGTATTGGAAACAAAAACTGCCAGACCGAAAAAGAAAGAAGAGATACAACCCTGAGGTACATAACGAAAAACTACCCAATCATGGACTGGACCCATACATACACCGACGGTTCTGTAAAAACACAACACAGAACGGAGGAGCAGGGGTATTCCTGGACCTACCAAATGGCAGGAAAATAATACTGTCATTGGCTACTGGAAAATACACAAGCAATTTCAGAGCGGAGGCAGAGGCACTGAGGGCGGCAGTAGAAGAAATGGTGACAGATAAAAGGAATGAAAGCCATATAGTCCTGCTTACAGATGCCCTGTCCGTAGTCACAGCACTAAAAAGCCAAAAAAATACTTAACTTAATGATATAAGAGCAGTACTCTGTCAACTATGCCAGCGGTCCGCAAAAAATAGAGTAGTGGTACAGCGGGTACCATCCCACTGCAACATCCAAGGCAACGAGGAGGCAGACAGACTGGAAAAAGAAGGTGCAAGACTACCACAACCAGATACTAGTATGACATACGAAGAGTCAAAACGGCTTATTAGAGCTAGATACATGACCAAATGGGAAACAGAGCAGACTGGCTACACCAAAAACGATGCCTATTACCAGTTGAACAGAAGAGAGCAGGTCGTTGTTTTCCGACTTCGCACTGGCCACAATGGACTGAGGTACCACCTATTCAACAAATTGAAGATAGGTGGCACCGACGAATGCACGTGTGGTAACGGGAAAATGACCGCTGAACATTTGCTGCAAAACTGCCCGACATACGAGGATCAGAGAGAGATAATGTGGCCATCACCAGTGGCAACACTAGACAAGCTCTATGGCAGTGTCGACAGCCTCAGGATGACCGCTGCTTTTTTCGAAAAAAATTAAAGGTTGACGTCTGACAGTGTACGAAGAAGAAGAAGAAGAAGAAGATGAGGTGTATATCTTAGTCTTAGACGACCTGTACTTCTACAGGAGCAGAATCCCTGTGCAGGTCCCATGTCTGGTGTAAGCTGGATATAGGAGTAGGATTTCCTGCTTAGCGGCTAGGCTCGAGCAGCTTATTACTCCACTATAGATGGTGGTTAACTGATGTGCGAGTCCATCGTAATAGAATAAAAAACTAGAGCAAAGTAAACCCGCAGCCTGTTAGGCGCCATCTATGCCGCTCTTAACAAACCAACTAACCATGGCAGGTGTTATGCCATGTCACACAGTCGTTTCTTACGACATGTGGCAGTGGTGCTATTCTTGTCCTTGTCATACACATCGACCCCGACAAAGCACTCAAGGTTGTGTGTTATTCACAAGGCAGCTGTTTGTTTCTAACTCCAGCAGAGTTTTTCATTTCATGTACATGACATCAGACATTCCAAATGTCGAATCGGTAAGCTCTTCACATCTTCTCCTAACTTGGTTAACGCTTTTCACAGTTCCATGGGAAATCGTCTACATAGAAGTAACTGATCACACTAGACTGGCAGAGATAACTGGTCTAATTAGACTGGTAGAGGTAACTGGTCTAACTAGACTGGTAGAGGTAACTGGTCTCACTAGACTGTTAGAGGTAACTGGTCTAACTAAACTGGTACAGGTAACTGGTCTAACTAGACTGGTAGAGATAACTGGTCTCACTAGACTGGTAGAAGTAACTGGTCTAATTAACTGGCAGAGGAAACTGGTCTCACTAGACTGGTAGAGGTAACTGGTCTAACTAGACTGGCAGAGGTAACTGGTCTAACTAGACTGGCAGAGGTAACTGGTCTAACTAGACTGGCAGAGGTAACTGGTCTAACTAGACTGGCAGAGGTAACTGGTCTAACTAGACTGGCAGAGGTAACTGGTCTCACTAGACTGGCAAAGGTAACTGGTCTCACTAAACTAGCATAGGTAACTGGTCTCACTAAACTGGCAGAGGTAACTGGTCTCACTAAACTGGCAGAGGTAACTGGTCTCACTAAACTGGCAGAGGTAATTGGTCTAACTAAACTGGCAGAGGTAACTGGTCTAACTAGACTGGCAGAGGTAACTGGTTTCACTAGACTGGCAGAGGTAACTGGTCTAACTAGGCTGGCAAAGGTAACTGGTCTAACTAGACTGGCAAAGGTAACTGGTCTAAAAAGACTGGCAAATGTAACTGGTCTAACTAGACTGGCAGAGGTAACTGGTCTAACTAGACTGGCAGAGGTAACTGGTCTCACTAGACTGGCAGAGGTAACTGGTCTAACTAGACTGGCAAAGGTAACTGGTCTAACTAAACTGGCAAAGGTTACTGGTCTAACTAGACTGGCAGAGGTAACTAGTCTCACTAGAATGATGTAAGGTAACTCTTCTCACTAGACTAACAAAATTGTGTCAGATAAATGACGTGAGGTAACTATTCTCACTAGACTAAAAAAATTGTGTCAGATAAATGACGTAAGGTAACTATTCTCACTAGACTAACAAAATTGTGTCAGATAAATGAAGTGGTAACTATTCTCACTAGACTAACAAAATTGTCTCAGATAAATGACGTAAGGTAACTAGTCTCACTAACAAATATGTCTCAGATAAATGACCTAAGGTAACTAGTCTCACTAGAATGACGTAAGGAACAAAAGTTCTGACATTTCATCCCGATTGATGATGTCTGATGTAAAAGAATTTTTACATTTTAAATAATAAAAGAAGTAAAAATAGACGCAGTGTATCAGCACAGGCACTAGTGCTACTGGATGAGTCACCAGAAATACTTGAAGAGCTTATAATAACACAAACAGAAACAATAATCACACACGTTATGACCAGAAGATCTCCCCATATACACACGTTATGACCAGAAGATCTCCCCGGATACACACGTTATGACCAGAAGATCTTCTCGGATACACATGTTATGACCAGAAGATCACCTCAGATACACACGTTAGGACCAGAAGATCTCCTCCGATACACACGTTATGACCAGAAGATCTCCTCGGATACACACGTTATGGCCAGACGATCTCCTCCGATACACACGTTATGACCAGAAGATCTCCTCGGATACACACGTTATGACCATAAGATCTCCTCGGATACACGTTCATGCCAGAAGATCTCCTCGGATACACACGTTATGACCAGAAGATCTCCTCGGATACACACGTTATGACCAGAAGATCTCCTCGGATACACACGTTATGACCAGAAGATCTCCTCGGATACACACGTTATGACCAGAAGATCTCCTCGGATACACGTTCATGCCAGAAGATCTCCCCGGATACACAGAAGAACATGAGTGATACCACCTAGGAATCACAACAATTAGACGGCATAGAACACACTCTCTGATGACACAAAACACACTCTCTGATGACACAGAACACACTCTCTCTTGGCACAGAACACACTCTCTGATGGCACAGAACACACTCTTTGATGACACAGAACACACTCTCTGATGACACAGAACACACTCTCTGGTGGCACAGAACACACTCTCTGGTGGCACAGAACACACTCTCTGTTAGCACAGAACACACTCTCTCTTGGCACAGAACACTCACTCTTGGCACAGAACACACTCTCTTTTGGCACAGAACACACTCTCTCTTGGCACAGAACACACTCTCTCTTGGCACAGAACATACTCAATCTTGGCACAGAACACACTTTCTGATGACACAGAACACACTCTCTGGTGGCACAGAACACACTCTCTGGTGGCACAAAACACACTCTCTGGTGGCACAAAACACACTCTCTGTTAGCACAGAACACACTCTCTCTTGGCACAAAACACACTCTATCTTGGCACAAAACATACTCTCTAATGCCACATAACACATTCTATCTTGGCACAGAACACACTCTCTCTTGGCACAGAACACACTCTATCTTGGCACACAACACACTCTCTTTTGGCACAGAACACACTCTCTCTTTGCACAGGACACACTCTCTCTTGGCACAGAACATACTCAATCTTGGCACAGAACACACTTTCTGATGACACAGAACACACTCTCTGGTGGCACAGAACACACTCTCTGGTGGCACAAAACACACTCTCTGTTAGCACAGAACACACTCTCTCTTGGCACAAAACACACTCTATCTTGGCACAAAACATACTCTCTAATGCCACATAACACATTCTATCTTGGCACAGAACACACTCTCTCTTGGCACAGAACACACTCTATCTTGGCACACAACACACTCTCTTTTGGCACAGAACACACTCTCTCTTGGCACAGAACACACTCTCTCTTGGCACAGAACATACTCAATCTTGGCACAGAACACACTTTCTGATGACACAGAACACACTCTCTGGTGGCACAGAAGGAAAGAAAGAACAAATGTTCAGATAGAGGCTACCGGTAAAGGGGCAGTCTGTTATGAGAGGCCCTATGCATCATTTAGAGCAAACGTGTCAATCAATCAATCCACCAATCAATCAACCGAGCAAACAATCAATCAATCAACGGATTAGCCAATCATCCAATCAATGAACCGAACAAACAATCAATCAATCAATCAATCAACGAATTAACCAATCAATCAATCAACCGAACAACCAATCAATCAATCAAAGAACTAATCAATCAATCAATCAATGCATCAACCAATCAATCATACAATCAATCTTCAAATCGATCAACCAACCAATGATTCAATCAATCAATCAACCAATCAATGCACCAACACATCAATTATACAATCGTTCAGCAAATCAATCAACCAACCAATCAATCCATCAACAAGCAAAGCAATCAACCAACTAATTAACCAATCAATCAACCAACCAATCAATCAAACATTCAATCAATCAACCAACCAACCAATTAATCAACTAGTCAATCAATCAATCAACCAATCAATCAATTAATCAACCAGTCAATCAATCAATCAACCAGCTAAACAATCAACCAGCCAATTAACCAATCAATCAATCAACCAATCAACCAACCAACCAATCAATCAATAAATCAACCAATCAATCAAACAATCAACTTCCGCCGACTTACGTGTAGAAATACATGGAGTGTACTAACAACATTAGCGTCCCAGCAATCAGGATAGAGTTTCTGTAACCGGTGATCTGCGCATGGTCAAAGTCGGAATTGGTTGTTTCTATTATGGTGTAGAGAGCAATGACCAGAGGACACCAAAATCTATTTGTCAGAGAAAATAACAAATACATAAGATCATTATCAGAAGAAAGAAAATTTGGGGTTTAAATATGGAAACTCTTAGTGGGAACAAAACCGTCGCAGTGAACAAAAGACATTCTTTGCAACGCCAAACAAAGTGCAAAAAGAATCCAAAAGATGGGCAAACGAGTACTGGTCCAATCTCTGTTCCTCAATACAAGAAGCTGCAGCCTCAGGCAACATCAAACGAGTACAGGTCCAATCTCTGTTCCTCAATACAAGAAGCTGCAGCCTCAGGCAACATCAAACGAGTACTGGTCCAATCTCTGTTCCTCAATACAAGAAGCTGCAGCCTCAGACAACATCAAACGAGTACTGGTCCAATCTCTGTTCCTCAATACAAGAAGCTGCAGCCTCAGACAACATCAAACGAGTACTGGTCCAATCTCTGTTCCTCAATACAAGAAGCTGCAGCCTCAGGCAACATCAAACGAGTACAGGTCCAATCTCTGCTCCTCAATACAAGAAGCGGGATCAAGATGCTGAGCAGCGCATGAGTTGCAGTGGTCAGCGACCTATAGCTGACTGCTTGCGTCAGGGCCAGCGAACCAGAGCTGCCAAGACCCTTCTACACCTCCATGCGGTGATCCTGGATAACAGGCTACAGTAGGGCAGAATGACTAAGGAGAAGGGACCGAAGAGGGAATGCTAAACCGGTACTAAAAAAGGATTGCTGAAGTCGGATATGTTGAACCGAAAGGTGCGAATATCGCAGTCGAGCTGTAAACTACGACACAGCGCATTCCGTTCTCTGGACTACATTCTGCTACTTAAGCACTTTCAGGGTCTGGTAGCGGGAGATTGAGAACGAAACCAAGCCAAGCCAAACCAAGCCAAATCAAGCCAAACTAAGCCAAGCGAAACCAAACCAAGCCAAGCCAATACAAGAAACTAAAACGTCAAAACGATGTACGAACACTTAAAATCTGAATTGTTATCTTAAACACATAACCAGCTCTAGAAAGATTTTTAGAATGTTCTTACCGAACACCCTCATTACCGAACACCTAGACCATCCTTATCAGACAAGAACTGTTTACCTAAAACACCCTCATTTGCCAAGAACTGTTTACCTAGAACACCTTCATCATCCGAGAACTGTTTACCTAGAACACCCTCATTTGCCGAGAATTGTTTACCTAGAACACCCTCATTTGCCGAGAATTGTTTACCTAGAACACCCTCATTTGCCGAGAACTGTTTACCTAGAACACCCTCATTTGCCGAGAATTGTTTACCTAGAACACCCTCATTTGCCGAGAATTGTTTACCTAGAACACCCTCATTTGCCGAGAACTGTTTACCTAGAACACCCTCATTTGCCGAGAATTGTTTACATAGAACACCCTCATCAGCCGAGAACTGTTTACCTAGAACACCCTCATCAGCCGAGAACTGTTTACCTAGAACACCCTCATTTGCTGAGAATGGTTTGTTTTTTCGGGACAACTAAGAAGACATTAACACCATCATAACGGAATCATTCAGAAATTAGATCGGATGGGTGAAGGGGCGGAAAGTCAGGACGCTGCCCATAAAGAACCCCCCCCCCCCCCCCCCCCCCCAGGCGTCAATCCTGCTTGGTGATTTCTGTGACAGTCACTTCTGTGTTAGGTGATATCTGTGACAGTCACTTCTGTGTTAGGTGATATCTGTGACAGTCACTTCTGTGTTAGGTGATATCTGTGACAGTCACTCCTGTGGTAGGTGACATCCGTGACAGTAACTTCTGTGGTAGGGGATATCTTTGACAGTCACTTCTGTGTTAGGTGATATCTGTGACAGTCACTTCTGTGTTAGGTGATATCTGTGACAGTCAGGTCTGTATTATGGATGTCTGTGACAGTCACTCTCTGTGTTACCTGCGTCTGAATGGGGAGTAAATAGTGGTTTCGTAGTAACCTGTCAGGAATGACGTAAGAAGCAACTAAGAAGAGTTGGACACGAGTCTTTGTGAAGTTATTAGTCCCAAGAAACAAAACAACAACATCGTTGTGCTCCAGTTATTGACTAGACAAATGGCGGATTTCCGCAGTACAAGTCATGGGTTCTCGTTTCGTTATCAGCGCTCCAGTAGAATCAGTTGTACGTTGGACCTAATCTACCTTTATGGAAGAAAGGCAGCGAGGAAGGGTAAGGACCCTCCAGATAAACACGCTGTACCTAGCACAATGAAGTCTCTAACAGCGAGGAAGGGAAGTGACGGTCCCTCCAGATAAACAACCTGTGACCTACCACAATTAACTCTCTAACTCTTCATCACGATAATACTGTCTTCACCTTGTTAACGACACATAATAGTAGACCTCAGATGATCATGGGTGGCCAGTTCCTTTCCTAGTTGTCTTTCCTTCCTTGGAAAAAAAACATTTAGTCATTTGCCGCAAATAACACCCTAATTCTAACATAGAGCGTTATCAGGAACTGATAACAACACTAACATGTCAACATGGAGCGTACTTACAAACCAATAACAACACAAAACCTAACAGCGAGCGTACTCACATGCCGAGAATAAGGTCAGGTATCGTGAGGAACGAAGATCGTACTCACATGCCGAGAATAAGGTCAGATATCGCGAGGAACAAAGATCGTACTCACATGCCGAGAATAAGGTCAGGTATCGTAGGAACAAAGAGCGTTCTTGCGAACAAATAACAACACATAACTTAACAAAGAGCGTACTCACGAACAAATAACAACACAAAACTTAACAAACAGCGTACTCACGAACAAATATATATATACAGAACTTGACAAAGAGCGTACTCGCGAACAAATAACAACACAGAACCTAACAAAGAGCGTACTCACGAACAAATAACAACACAGAACTTAACAAAGAGCGTACTCACATGCCGAGTATAAGGTCAGGTATTGTAAGGAACATAGCGAAACTAACAAGGTTGATGAAGAAAGGGATAGAATAAATCTTGAACCACGACCATCTCCGGAGGACTCTTTCCGCCAAGCCAATCAGGTACAACAGAACTAGCCAGGATATGATTTGGATCTGTACGGAGATAACGTTCATTCAAGTCATTTCAACCCAGGTTTTCAAGTACAGGATTCTTACATTGTATTCGGCTTGTTCTAGACCGTTTGATGTCATTTATTTGCAGTGCGGTGGCAGTGTCATGATTATTTTATAAAGTTACAAGACCCAGGCACAACATTCTTTTGTCGTCTCTTACGACATACTGGATAGGTAGCAATGGTTCTGTTCTAGATTTCCTTTTAGCCACGGTGGGGGAGATAACACAGTCGTGGCTAAGTTAGAGTTGTCCTTTGAGCCATTGTCGGGGAGATAACACAGTCGTGGCTAAGTTAGAGTTGTATTAAAGCCACTTTGGGGGAGATATCACAGTCGTGGCTAAGTTAGAGTTGTCCTTGGAGCCACTGTCGGGGAGATAACACAGTCGTGGCTAAGTTACTGTTGTCCTTGGAGCCACTGTCGGGGAGATAACACAGTCATGGCTAAGTTAGATTAAGATCGTTGTCGCTCAATTCCCCCAAGGAGTATGTTACTACTTGTATGTGCTTGAAATGAGCGATAAGTGGCGGGTTGCAGTAGTTTTCCTCACATCCCAAGCTGGATGAAGAAGGACCATGGTTCTCCAAACGGTTGTGCCATGGCTTGCTTTCATCTGCGTGTCTCTCACCAAAACACAAAGAAGCCATTTTTAACTAATTTGGACATGCTGACCACAAATATGGACTTCAAAATCCCATATTAGCTCAGGAGTGGGGGAGGAGTTGTGGGAGAGGGGGGGGGAGTGGAGAGGTACCAGATTCAGTAGGCTTCCCCTTCCCTACATAGATGAGACAGTCTTTATCTTTTCTATAGCCGTGACACGTGATTTCCTTAGAGCGTCAATTGGATGACGCTCTGTAGCAGTCAGTGCAACCACTCCTCCTTCTTGTGGGTCAAAAGATCTGCTTTCATATTTCAAAATGACAAATAACGTCAATACTCGTGTTGATATAGTGGGTCTGATCGAGTGACTAAACATCAAGTATACAGATGACGAGTGATACAGATGACGAGTGATACAGATGACGAGTGATACAGATGACGAGTGAAGGCTGTTCACTAATTCGTCCAATTTGAGCTTAAAAGCTGTGCTGCTCTATAACGGCAATGGTTTCCATTCTGTTCTAATTGGATATGCAGTCCAGGTGCAAGGACATGAAACTGTTACACACTCTCAACTAGGACACGTACAAGTGTGGTGACCTGAAGGTCATTGCCATCTTAATGTGGCTACCGCAGAGTTACACATAGTTTAGCTGGTTCCTCTGTCTGTGGGTAGCCATGCAAAGAGTTCCCACTACATGAACAAGAATTGGCCCCAACGACAATCGCTTAAACGGGGGAAAATAATGAACTATGTGAACCGCTTGTAGAATCCCAAAAGATCTATTTATCAAACTTGGAGTAATGATGAATCTAGTAAAGGCCATGTTCAAAATGTGGCAGGATGTGTAAGCCTTCGTGATAAATGTCACACACTTAATGAGATCAACATCAAGGATGATGTGTGTGTAGTTCCACAGATACGTCCGATCTTCTGAAATCAGCAATGTGATGATATCTTCACAGCTGATGAGAAGTTAAAGCCTAATGCTTTCAAGTAAATGGCCATATACATTTACCAGAGACAGACAAAAATGCGTTGTTGAGAATCATTTCTGCTGTGAGCATTATTATCAAATGGTATTTTTATGCAATTGTGTAAAACACATTTTTCTAGATATTTGTTTTAAAAAATAGAGCTAATGTGGTTTTGTATGGTCACGTCCATCTTCAGCAGTCCAGACAAAATAAATGTGACGTCCCTTACTCTCAGATACCACCCACACAAAGTCAACCTTTCATGTCCAGTGATATCTTCCTAAAATATATAAACACAAACATGTCACTGGCGCACGTAAGATGGTTGGTCTGTGTCTGCCTGGCTGTAGTGCAATATTCGACTTCTCAAGTAAGGAATAAAGCAGCTTAAAACAGTCTGTTGTTCTCTCTTTCAAACGTCTACACTCTAGGGTAGAAGACAGTTGATAGAACAGCCAGTTGTTCTCTCTGGCAAACCCATTTACCGCTGGATACCTAAGTAGAAGACAATTGATAGAACAGCCTTGTATTCTCTCTTCCAAACGTCTACATTCCATGGTAGACGACAGTTGATAGATCAGCCTGTTGTTCTTTCTGGGAAAACTTTGTACCACAGAGAAGAAGACAGTTGATAGAAACATTCTAGAATTCTCTCTTCCAAACGTCTACAATCCCGAGTAGACAACAGTTGATAGAACAGCCAGGTGTTCCATCAGACACACCCACCGATACAACATTGTGCATGTCTTTGCACCCAATGAAGAAGTTAGTAGAAAGACCAACCTAGCTTTATCTCAGGCCAACGTCTACACTCTAGGGTAGAAGAAAACCATCTAAGCGAGTAACTATATACAGCAAGTATTTCACAATCAGATACGGTTTATTAGGGGAAATATGTCTTACTTATACAAGAGTGATTCATTTAAATATTGCTGAGATCTACTGACATGATTTGCAGAGATGAGGAGTAAAGGTCGCTTGCCCCTGCTATCACCGCACACTATACAGTCTTCGTTTTTATTTGATCTCATTAAGAAAATAAAACCACTCCCTGGCTGAAGTTTCGAACCCTTGTCCTCGTAATCAGAAGACTGACACCCAAACTGCTTGGTCAGCTTCTCCTCGAAGAAAAGATCCATATACAACCTGAACGGTATCTTGCACTTAATGATCCCAATGACAATACACAACCAAGGGAATCATTTGAGCAATATGAGATCACTGAAGCGAGAAACTTACCTGCGTAACATAATCCAATATGAGATCACTGAAGGAAGAAACTAACCTGCGTAACATAATCCAATATGCAGGGAGTTATAAGCAAGCCGCATAACAGGAGAAGCTCATGTTTTCTCACGCCAAAGTGAAAAATGTTGAGGAAGATACTCGCAGGAACGACCACATGCCAAAAGATGTAGAAACCCCCAGGAGTTTGGCTTTGTCCAAAGGAGCTGGACGTGTTCTCCTGTGGAGGACAATGTGAGCATATATTCCTGGGTCAACCAAACAAAAACTAAGGACATCCACGGGTTGACCCAGAAAAACTGAGACACCTGTGAATGAAATATCGTGTGTGTGAGTGTGTGTGTGAGTGTCTGTGTGTGAGTGAGTGTGCGTGTGAGTGTTTGTGTGTGTGAATGTGTGCGTGTGTGAGTATATGAATGTGCGTGTGTGTGTGAGTGTGTGTGTAGGAGTGAATGAGTGTGCGTGAGTGTGTGTGTGAGTATGTGTGAGAGAGAGTGTGTGTGTGTGTGAGTGAGTGTGTGAGTGTGTATGTGTGAGTGTGTGTGAGTGTTTTAGTGTCAGTGAGTGGGTGTGTGTGTGAGTGTGTGATTGTGTATATTTGAGTGTGAGTGTGAGTGTGTGTGTGACAGAGAGTGTGTGTGTGTGTGAGAGTGCGTGAGTGTGTATGTGTGAGTGTGTGTGTGTGAGTGTTTTAGTGTCAGTGAGTGGGTGTGTGTGATTGTGTATATTTGAGTGTGTGTGTGAGTGTATGTGTGAGTGTTTTAGTGTGTGTGTGTGAATGGGTGTGTGTGTGTGTGAGTGGGTGTGAGTGTCAGTCGGTGAGTGTGTGTGTGAGTGTGTGAGTGTGTGTGTGTGTGAGTGAGTGGGCTTGTGTGTGTGTGTGTGTGTGTGTGTGTGTGTGTGTGTGTGTGCGAGCGCGCGTGTGTGTGTGTACGTGGAAAAGACTGGTGGGATATTCTTCAGTTTCTTTGTTGTTTGTGTTTCCTTGTTAAGTTCGTGGACTTTGATCTGTATTCTGCAACTAACGACTCCGAACATCAAACGACAGCACGCTCTTCTTCTACCGAGAGACAAAGAGGTTTCTTTTCTTCTCATTGTGGCTGAAAGTTTCTATAGGATGTGGTAGCTGGCCGCAATATCAACCTTCGTTAGCTTCTACTACGTCTCACTTTAAGTACGATTTAACTTAGTCTTCTCCTTTCACCGGGGAGTGAAGAGGTCTTCTGATATTTTTCATACAGTTACTGTTTCATGTTCGTGTCTTGCGCCTAATGGCCCAGTGTATCTGAATTACAGACACATTGTTCAAGGGTAAACATCCATTAGTTCTACAAACTAGTTATTTTCAAAAATGCCAATACGGTAAATTCGGGTGGAGCAATCTCAACTTGGATGGTTTGGCCATGTCTGCAGAAGGAAAGAAGATCGGATGAGACAGCAGTCATGGTAACCAAGGGTCAAGGTCAAGAACGAGGACTAGCAACGTCTGCTGGTATAATAACATAAGACAGTCTATACGAACCAGGCCAAGAGAACGACGTCAGACTAAACAGCCTAACGTTCTTTCTGACAGAAAGTTACACTTTATGGGAGAGAGAAGAGGATAGACTAAGTCAGTCAGTAAGTAAGTCAGTAAGTAAGTAAGTAAGTATTCCTTTGAAAAATAGGTCTGTAAGGATCGTTCCTCTAGACTTGACTTGCTGTACCTTGAGACATAAGTCTGAAACATGTCCTGGTACGTCTACTAGTCCCCTACACTCCCTGCAATCGTGCATCTGCTTACCCATACACTACACACCCTCGTCTACTTACCCCTACACTACACACTCTCGTCTGCTTGCCCCTACACTACACGCCCTTGTCTGCTTACCCCTACGCTACACACCCTCGCACGTATGCTTACCCCTACACTTCACGCCATCGTCTGCTTACCCCAACAGTACACACCCTCGCACGTATGCTTACCTGTACACTACACGTCCTCGTTTGCTTGCCCCTACACTACACACCTTCGACTGCTTACCCCTACACTACACACCCTCACACGTATGCTTACCCCTACACTACACACCCTCGTCTGCTTGCCCCTACACTACACACCCTCGTCTGCTAGCCCCTACACTACACGCCTTCGTCTGCTTACCCCTACACTACACGCCCTCGTCTGCTTACCCCTACACTACACGCCCTCGTCTGCTTACCCCTACACTACACGCCCTCGTCTGCTTACCCCTACACTACACGCCGTCGTCTGCTTGCCCCTACACTACACACCCTCGCACGTATGCTTGCCCCTACACTACATACCCTCGTACGTATGCTTACCCCTACACTTAACGCCCTCGTCTGCTTGCCCCTACACTACATACCCTCGTCTGCTTGCCCCTACACTACATACCCTCGCACGTATGCTTGCCTCTACACTACATACTCTCGTCTGCTTGCCCCTACACTACATACTCTCGTCTGCTTGCCCCTACACTACATACTCTCGTCTGCTTACCCCTACACTACATACCCTCGAACATCTGCTTGCCCCTACACTACATACTCTCGTCTGCTTGCCCCTACACTACATACTCTCGTC
Source organism: Ariolimax columbianus (assembly GCA_036924085.1). Lineage (NCBI taxonomy): Eukaryota > Metazoa > Mollusca > Gastropoda > Stylommatophora > Arionidae > Ariolimax > Ariolimax columbianus. The sequence continues at coordinate 5,874,546 of JAVGWX010000010.1, forward strand.
TGCTTGCCCCTACACTACATACCCTCGAACATCTGCTTGCCCCTACACTACACACCCTCGCACGTATGCTTGCCCCTACACTACATACCCTAGTCTGCTTGCCCCTACACTACATACCCTCGTCTGCTTGCCCCTACACTACATACCCTCGTCTGCTTGCCCCTACACTACATACCCTCGTCTGCTTGCCCCTACACTACATACCCTCGTCTGCTTGCCCCTACACTACATACCCTCGTCTGCTTGCCCCTACACTACATACCCTCACACGTCCGCTTTATAATGCTGGAGAGCTGTCATGTGATCCCGTCATCGTTTGGTAGTTCCCACAGTGTATCCCTGTGCAAGGTGTTGTTTGCTTCTTCCCAGACGAAATAGCTGATGTACAAACTATCATTCCATTCTAATGACCACTACACAATTATATGCGCAATTTGGCTCTCTGGTCGCACATGATTTGTTGTATTTCTTCTTCTTCTTCTTCTTCGTTCGTTCTCAATCTCCCACTACCAAACCCTGAAAGGGTAAGTAGCAGAATGTAGTCCAGAGAATGGAATGCATTGTGTTATAGCTTACAGCTTGGCTGCGATATTTGCACCTTGCGGTCCAACACATCCGACTTCAGCAAGCATTTTTTAGTACCGGTTTAGCATTCCCTCTTCGGTCCCTTCTCCTTAGTCAGTCTGCCCTGCTGCAGCCCGTTATCCAGGATCACCGCGTGGAGGTGTAGAAGGGTCTTGGCAGCTATGGTTCGCTGGCCCTGACGCTAGCAGTCAGCTATGGGTTGCTGACCACTGCAGCTCATGTGCTGCTCAGCATCTTGATCCCGATTTGTTGTATTTGAAACTAGCTTGTTCGTCTCTTAACTTGTTATCTGCATATTGTTAAAATCTTTTAAGTTATAACTTACATTCTTGTAGATCTCTTTTCTTTGGTAGCTCAACACAATAACCGTTTCTCATGTTTTTTTGGGAATATTTTCTGTGTCCCATCTATTTGTCGTTAAACGGATAAAAAGTAATGCTAGATGTTTCATTGTCTACTTCAAAAGCTTCTGCTGGTATCCCGTCATGCCATATCACTTTTCCAATTCTTAGAACGCTAATCTCTTCCTTCATCTGTTCGTCAGTTAGTTTTACACACGTAACTGGGATCCTCCCTCGTCGGCTGGTGAAATGTCAGACGAGTTTTACGTTAGTGCAATTTGTGGTTCAGCAGTGATGGCTCGTGTTATCCTGTTCGGTAATGTCGATTGGCTTTTGTTCTTCTCTCTTCAATCTTTGTGAGAGCTTTTATCATTATACATTCTTGATATTGTTGTTCCTTTTTAAAATAAAACAAGCTCACTGTTATTTGTCAGGCCTTTTGTAGCTTTTCCATTCTCCATCAATGCCAGGCTATACGTATCGTTGACCTCATTCCTCGTCAATGCTATCGAAATAAATACAGAGATGTGCAGAGAGAGAGAGAGAGAGAGAGAGAGAGAGAGAGGAGGATAAAAGGTATGGGGGAAACATACTGAGACAGAAACATACTGAGACAGAAAAGGAGTTCAAAGTGACTTAGCGATTCCAAGGAGACATGAAGCAAAAAACACACAGCGACAAATGGGAAAAAGAAAGAAATACACAGAAAGGAAGAAAGAGATACACAGTAATAGAAAAAAAATGGAAAAGATGCACAGACAGAAAGCGATTTACATGAGGGAAAGAGAGGGAAGAGAAATACTGTGACAGAAAAATATAAATATAAAGGGATATTACATCCATAGATGAAACGAGATACACACAGAGTTATAGAGATACACACAGTGGAAAAGTGATGGATAGAAAGATACAGAAAGAGAAAGAACGAAAGAGTTGGAGTGAGAAAGGATTGCTTAGAGACAGAGAAAGACAGGCAGCTGGGATGGCTGAGAGATACACATGGAAAACAGAGTAGAGAAAGAGACACAAAAAGATAAGTGATTCACGGGAAGAATGAACGCGATGAAGATAATATCGATCCAAACTTTACCGTTCTCTTAACCCATTTGCTATCCATCTGCTCTCAATCAGCCAGTCACAAAGAAAGACATAGGCTGAGCTGTGCAGCCAGAGCCAGCCGGAAGGTGCACTAAAGATGTCTTTATCCTGGATCGGGTCACGTGAGAGTTTCAAACAACAGCCCTGCATAATGATGGTGCAGTACTGTGCTGTGCAGAAATCTATTTGTAAGTGTGTGTGAGTTACTGCATAATATGTGGGTGGGTGAAGCTGAGATTACGGTGTTGTTTGTGTTGGTGATTTTGTTGGTATAGTTGTTGTTATTGTTGATGTTGTTGCCGCAGTTGTTGTAGTTCCTGCTGTTGTTGTTGTAATTGTTTTTGCTGTTGATGTTGTTGCTGTTCTGGTTGTTGTTATTGGTGTTGATGTTGTTGCTGTTATTGTTCTTGCTACTGTTGTTGTTGCTATTATATGACGTTCTTTTGGTACATCATCTTACATTCCAAGTCGTTCTGAAGAAGGTGAACATCGGTTCTCCACAACATTTGGGACTAGCCACAAGATTTTGGACTAGCCACATTATTTGGGAGTAGCCACAACATTTGGGAGTTGCCACAAGATTTGGGACTAGCCCCAACATTTGGGAGTAGCCACAACATTTGGGACTAGCCACAACATTTGGGACTAGCCACATGATTGAATAAGATTTTGATTGTACACTGAACATTCATGTAAACAACACCAAACTGACGCAGGACCAACACGTGAAGGACCTGGCAAAAACGTATCTGGAAACTGGACGGATTGATACAGACATTGAAACTAGATGGCACTACGTAAACACACCAACATCAGCTTCATAGACAAACGATCGCTGTTTAACTATATATATATTTTTTTTTTTTAATGTTGCGTTCGCCTTATTTCTCTATTCCTCAAGGCGTTGCACGGTGGTTTTTATCGTGCGCCTGTCTGCCCAGTGCATCCGACTTCAGCATGCCTTTTATGTAAGGGTCTGCATCATCCTGCATTTTTTAAGGGTTTGCTTCCCCGGGGTAACGGCCGGTGCTGTGATGGGAATCGAACCCTGCACCTTCTGGTTGTGAGCCGCGTCACTTAACCACCAGCCCACGCCGTCCCCACATTAACTATATATTTCTTCGCTACCAATGCCATACTGGGTTTTTCTTCTCGACACAGGAGTGAACAATATGGGGAGTGAAATTAAATGTCCATGAAACGAGATTAATGTCACCGTGAAAGATAGAGTGATATTTAATTATTTTTTTTTTTTGCGTTCGTCTTATTTCTCTATTCCTCAAGGCGGGTGTGCGTTGCACTGTGGTTTTTATTTTGCGCCTGTCGGCCCAGTGCATCTGACTTCAGCATAAATTTTATGAAAGGGTCTACTTCCTCCTGCATTTTCTAAGGGTTTGCTGGGATCGAACCCAGCACCTTCTGGTTGTGAGCCGTGTCACTTAACCACTAGGCCACGCCGTCCCCTAGATAGAGTGATATGAAATAGACTAACCCATCATACATAGAGCAGGCAGGGTTTAGAAAATGGAGAGGAAAAAGCAAGCACATATTCACCCTCCACAACATTCTAGAACAATGTAATGAAGGGCAGAGAGACATATATATCAACTTTATGGGTTTTTAATAGGAATTCAACAGCGCGCACAGAGACAGCTTGTGGAAGATATTTAGATATTATGGGATACCACAGAAAATAGTTAACATCATAGCTCTCTTCTATCAAGATTTTTCCAGCAGCATAAATAACTTTGACAGACCATTCCCAGTGAAGTCTGGCGTAAGACAGTGATGTGTCCTCCTTGCTATTCAAACTTGCAATTGATTGAGTGACGAACACTAATGAGAAATAACAGAGAGATATAAGATGGTCACCATTTGCCATGTTAGAAGACCTGTGTTTTGCAGATGATATAACCCTACTGGTTTACAAATGCGAACATGTCCAAGATATGAGCATCAAGCTAGAAACAACGGAGAAACAAGAAGGGTTGACGACTAACACGTAAATAACACCAATGGTGACCAACAGTACACACCAACAGCCAGTGTCTCCGGGAAACCACATGTTGGAGAATGTAGAACAGTTTAGCTATGGCAGAAGTGTGGTATCACTCCAAGGAGGGACTGAAGAGAACATCAAATCCCGTTTAAACAAGTCTAGACTGCCTTTGCCCTAAAGAGAAACAAATTTGGAAATCTAATATATATATCATCATCATCATCATCATCATGTAGCATGTCCTTTATAGAACGCGCTCCCACCACAGTCTGTCTGAGAGGAACTCTTTCCCTTGCCAGAACTCCAGCCTCCGCTACAGTCATACCCAGACATTCCTGGATATCTTGGTGCCATCGTCTTCTTGGTCGACCCCTTCCTCTTTTACCTGGCACCATACCTTCCATCACTGTTCTCTCAAGACGGTTGTGTCTCGTCATGTGACCAGAGTATTTACATTTTCTGGCCATAATAGAATTGATAAACCAGTTCTCCTCTATGCTCAACTCTTGCTGAATTTCTGCATTTGTCTTTTTCTCTGTCCACGGTATTCTAAGGATCTTTCTGTAACATTTTGACTCGAAGGATTCTAATCTTTGTCTAGAAGTTTTGGTAATCGTCCATGGTGCTGCCACAGGGAAAACACAGGCCCTCAAGATTTTCACTTGTGTCCTTTTGTTGGTGCCATAATTTCTTCAGGCTGTTTAGTCTCTGCATTACTATATTTTAAAAAAAATTGACGCTTTATAATATAACTGAAAAAAATATCCTCTAGTCGGCAGAGCTCCACCAGGGACACGAGGAACTGTCGCGTCAGAGATAGAAAGAAACAGGTAAATGACACAAGACACTCTATGTTCGGACATCAGGTCCAGTGCCAAATATTAAATTCAAGACGAAGTTTCTTACAGTCAACCCAGCCCATACAGACTAGTCCAGGCATCGAAAGTTGAAAACAGCTGACACAGGTCCCCTTGATCGCGTTACGGGAGGAACCTGCGCTGGACATCTTCTTCCCTACCCAACATGGAAGTCACTAAATAGACCGAACTGGTGTATCACGATTCAGGCAAAAATTTAAAAGATAGAGATACAGGGATGATGAAACATGCGAATATGGAATAACAGAAGTCCAGGACCATCTGGTGATCTTCCCAACCCTCCCGCAGACTTGTGGCATGGATGGCCTGCTGAGTGCCACTGCCAGCTCAATCCACGAGGCTTACTACTGGAAGAATGAGGTGTGACGTAGCGACCAGGACACGGAAAGTCAGTGAGTACGCTTCATGATAGTAGTGTCTTGCCGGCTCTTCTGAGCGGTGAGGAATGATGGAAGATGATATAGAGGAATGATGGAAGATGATATAGAGGAATGATGGAAGATGATATAGAGGAATGATGGAAGATGATATAGAGGAATGATGGAAGATGATATAGAGGAATGATGGAAGATGATATAGAGGAATGATGGAAGATGATATAGAGGAATGATGGAAGATGATATAGAGGAATGATGGAAGATGATATGGAGGAATGATGGAAGATAATATAGAGGAATGATGGAAGATGATATAGAGGAATGATGGAAGATGAAATAGAAGGAAACCCAGAGTTCTTAGCGGTGAGGAATGATGGAAGATGATTTAGAAGGATTGATGGAAGATGACATAGAAGGAGGCTTATGTAAGAGTTTCCCATTTGATATTTTGTCTGACCAAAACACTCAAATAATTCCGCAATGGCATACATTTTGTCATACATGCCATTGCGGAATTATTTGAGTGTTTTGGTCAGACAAAATATCAAATGGGAAACTCTTACATGTCACCAACCTGGAAGATATGGACAGGATTATAAGAGAGAGATAGAAGATATAAATTACTGAGGCATGTTAGGAGAATGCTGCACAAACAGCACTCATGTGGACACTGGTGGAGAGGGGGGGGGAGGGGAGAGAGAACAAAGGTAAACTACGAACTGCTTATAAAGGTGAGCCAAAAACGATGCCTATTACCAGTTGAACAGAAGAGAGCAGGTCGTTGTCTTCAGACTTCGCACTGGCCACAATAGACTGAGGTACCACCTATTCAACAAATTGAAGATAGGTGGTACTGACGAATGCCCGTGCGGTACCGGTAAAATGACCGCTGAACATCTGCTGCAGAACTGCCCGACATACGAGGATCAGAGAGAGCAGATGTGGCCATCACCAGTGGAACTGCAAGACAAGCTTTATGGCAGCCGCGACAGCCTCAGGATGACCGCCGCTTTTTTCGAAAAAAATAATGGTTACTGTCTGACTGCGTACGAAGAAGAAGAAGAAGAAGAAGAAGAAGAAGAAGAAGAAGAAGAAGAAGAAGAAGAAACATTGTGAGACTTACCCCTTGTGCTTAATACACAAGCTGATGATGTCAGGAGCAGCATCCGTATCGAAGATTGGCTGTAATAGACCTCCAACATCCTCTGTCTCATACCTTCATGGTACACTCCGACAGACTGTTATTAGTTCATCTCTTGATTGTTCTCTCCTATTTATATGTCTCCTAATGTATGTCTTATGTATCTCCCGTCCCATTCCCAGTCTAGTGAGGACTTCTGTAATTGTATACTTTTTATTTCTACAAAATGCCACCCATTCTGCTGTTTAACCACATTTCATAGGTCTCTGTCATCCAACCGTCTGCCCAATTTCCACGTTTCTGCACCGTACATTAATGATAGATGTTCACAACACCTGATGACTCTCATCGTTAGCTTAGTTGTTACCTACATGTCTACCCGTTAATATATGTCTACATGTTAATATATGTCTACATGTTAATATATGTCTACATGTTAATATATGTCTACATGTTAATATATGTCTGCATGTTAATATATGTCTGCATGTTAATATATGCCTGCATGTTAATTTATGTCTGCGTGCTAATATATGTCTGTATGTCAATATATGTCTGCATGTTAATATATGTCTGCATGTCAATATATGTCTGCATGTCAATATATGTCCGCCTGTCAATATATGTCTACATGTTAATATAGTTCCACATGCCAATATATTTATGGATGTCAATATATTTATGGATGTCAATATATTTATGGATGTCAATATATTTCTACATGTTAATATAGTTCCACGTGTCAATATATTTATGGATGTCAATATATGTTTGGTACTGTTAAATGTGTTGCAATACATATAATGAGATGACTCGGTCACGTCATGAGAATACAACCTTATCAACTAACACTATGCGCGTATAGCACAAGTGGAACTGGTTACATTACATGAGGAAGACCACATCACATGTGGATAGATGACACAACAGAAACCATACAACAACGTGTGTTTACAACCACAGTCGAGAAGAGATGGTCCAGGAAAGCCAACGTTTGCTCTCCTCGCCATTAACGTTAGTTGAAGCACACAGTCAAACAAAGTATGTACCTCTCGGGGATGGACAGAAATACACAAACAAATAAACACTGACACCTTTCCCATACCATATGTAGTTTATTGATTGCATGATATAATTAGGTACATTACAACAATAATTCAAACAATTTACAATTCAGTCCAACAAAAAATACAACAAATTCTGCATGTCATTCAGAAACATGTTGGCACCGTTAGTTACACACATTTTTTAACATAGACCAGTGGTTTAGCTTTAGTATTGGGTCGTTATAATGTACCACGTTACCGGGTGGTCTGCCGGGCTCTTTGTGTATGATAAGGACAAGAATAGTACCACTGTCTCACAGAGAGCATGTCGTAAGAGGCGACTAACTCTGTGACATGGCATAACACCGGTCATGGTTAGGTGGTTTGTTAAGAGCAGCATAGATGTCGCCTAACAGGATGTGGGTCTACTTTACACTAGTGTTTGAATTAAGATCGACTCGCACATCGGTTAACCACCCTCTGTATGCGATTGTCCCAACGCAGCGGAGTATTAAGCTGCTCGAGCCTAGCCCGCTAAGCAGGAAACCCTTCTCCCGGCTACACTCAGCTCATACCAGAGCTGGGACCTGCACAGAGACATCTGCGCCTGCAGAAGTACAGGTCGACTAAGAACTAAGAACCATGTAGATTCTTAATTCTGGCTTCGGAAAGTAACCAAGATCTGGGAGACGGGGGGGGGGGCAACGGAAACAGTGGCTTGAAGCGTTGAAATACTGTCCTGGCCATACGTGGGTCTACTGCAATAAAGGAGCTGACATGGAGACGTCAGACCTAACGGGACGTGGCGGGAATCAACTGTCCTGGTCAAGCTTTGGTTTGAGGCAATGAAATACGAGACAACAGACCTCGCTGTTGGGATATTTGATACAAATATGGATGACATTCTTAAGTCGATCAACAAAAGAGCGGAGCAGAAATGTGTACAATCAGTGAGCTACTAGAACCATCAGTATCTATACCTTTACCCACTTACTGAAAGAAACTGGTCAACTATGTGTCTGCTCGGGTAACAGGAGGTCGATTCTGAACAGATCAGAAAAAGGGAGGAATTAGTACTGATTTCTGTTCAACCAATCAGTCCATCCATTAAGTCTCACACTAAATGTTATTCATCCGGTCAGTCGCTCCTCCACCGACCGGCACTATACTATTTTGTTCAACCGGTCAGTCGATCTTAGTCCGACCCACCTTCATCAGGACGCACTGAGGTGCAATAAAATCTATTCAAACCTCGTACCAGAATGCATATTCATGAATGTATAACTCAGCACGTGCAGATTTGGACAACTTCATTGGCTCCCTGTATAGTATAGCCTGCCCACTTCATTTGGCAGCATTGCGACATCAGACAGCATTGCGACATCAGGCAGCATTGCGACATCAGACAGCATTGCGACATCAGACAGCATTGCGACATCAGACAGCATTGCGACATCAGACAGCATTGCGACATCAGACAGCATTGCGACATCAGGCAGCATTGCGACCATCAGGCAGCATTGCGACATCAGGCAGTATTGCGACATCAGACAGCATTGCGACATCAGACAGCATTGCGACCATCAGGCAGCATTGCGACATCAGACAGCATTGCGACATCAGGCAGTATTGCGACATCAGGCAGCAAAGTACTGTGTATGTCCTCGTAGCAGCGGTTTCCTTAGCAATTTACTTTACATGATAACGTTCTTAGCTCCATCCACAACCCTCTTTGGTAAACTATCACTACATACGAGTAAGGCAACAGTCGCTTTGCTTACGCCTGCATGTGCGCCACCCATATCATTTTAAAATGTAGAAAACGTAAAAATATTCACAACGTTACACATAGTCTCATCTCAAAGGTCAATGATTATACTCTGAAGGTCATTACATGTGACCACAAATTAAAAGCATATACTCGTATTTAGTATTTCCAACAAACGAAACATTTTTTAAAAACAAAATCACAATCGTAGCAGAGGTGAAGAAGGCTTTAAGTGGAAGGATAACATAACAAGATGGACAGGAAAAGCCTAATAGATTACACCAACAAGGCAAGACACACGTGGTGGAATCCATTGCAGCCTAGATACGATGTGAAGTACATGAACATAACTGAACTGATGAAGATTTGAAATAAAACATTTTTCTGAGAATTCTTGTGGAAATTAAATGTAAATTGAAATGAAGTCCCAATAAATAGTATATTATTAAATGTTTCAGGCTCATTGGTGTACAGGAGGGGCTCTGTATGGGACAGAGACGAGGACAGTACTAATGCCACGCTGACAGCGTGTCGTTAGAGGCGACTATCAGTGTAGTCTAACTCTTCTAGAGTAGAAAACGCTCCAACTCATGACTTTCCACACCTCGATATTCACACAAGCCAAGAAGTCCTCTGAGAGTGGAGTAGCCTTCTAAGTTCGAAAGAAAGTTCTAGAAATGATACCTCACATATGATCAAGGAACCAAAGCGTGAATCACTTGCTTTCTTGTGGTTCAGACATAAGGCCTCATATGATCAAAGAACCAAATCATGAATCACTTGCTTTCTTGTGGTTCAGACATAAGGCCTCATATGATCAAAGAACCAAATCATGAATGACTTGTGTTCTTGTGGTTCAGACATAATGCAAATATTGTTTTTTCTTAAATCCGAATTGCGTCCAAAATCTGGTAGTCCATAAAGAAAGTGTAAATGACAGATATTTTCACAACGAAACAATATTGGCAACAAAATCGCTAAACATCATCAGGTGCCATGAGAACTGGCGCTGACGACCACTCCCTTCCACAAACATCTATCCTTTGAGCATTTTCGAATTACAGGTGATGTCTGGTTTCACTCTGTCATGCCATCCACAATATATTTTCTCTGTCTTCCTCTGCACGCTGACCCTCGATATTTCCTGTTATCACAAACCCTTTTAGACACTCCTTCCTGAGTTTGTGTCCAATGAACCTTCACTGTTTTTTTGCATTTTAGTCTGCTAGTCACTGTTCAAGATTCGCAACCATAAAGCTAGATTAGTTAAACATAAATGTGTGCCATACACCACATCTAGGGGCACGTAATCCCACAGATGTTTATCATTTCGAAGAGGTAACCAGGCACATATGCATGTACGACGTGAAATCAATGGAATGTACGATACTGAGTTTATTTACAACAACATGACCTAGTTTCTCGATCAGAAAATTTGAGCAGTTCCAAAAATTCACTGACTCACTGACTGCTGTTGGGGGTGAAGTGTTGAGACCTGTCTGTTGCAGGGATCAGTTTGCGTCAGGTAGGGTGAGGGTGCGCGTCAATCACAGGAGAGCATCTGTACAGAAGAGAGTGTTAAAGCGCTAGCTTCTCTGGGCAAAGTTATTGGGTTCAATCCCCGTCATTAACACGTCCTAGTTGACTAAGATGTAAATGTGTAACTGGTTTAATGTCTGTCTAGTCAGGAAAAACAAGCAAGAAAAGGACTAGTCACGCCCAGCTCATAGAAAAGTGAGGCTTAGGGCAATACAACGACATAGTATTACCGGGGCCCATACAGTGATCAAAGAATAGTAACATTGTAATCTACCACGCATGCTGTAAGACACGATTAAGGAGGGTCGGGCCCGGGTCTGGCTGTCCTATTCCGTAAAAGCTTAAAGCCACAGAAACCTGACCAGACATACCAACTGTTGATGACTTGGAGTGTAGCTGTTGAAGCTCAGCCATCAGCGGGGAGCTTGAAAGGTTTCAATACAATACAGTCTCTAACAAAATTCAACCACCACATCAGTGACTGCTTTAGAAATAAATGTACCTCCTGGGTATGTTTCTCTATAAGTAGTGTTTAAAGTTATGAATATGTTAATGATGTATGTTGCTTACAATATGCTGTATGTTGCTCACTATGTGCTGTATTTTGCTCTGTATGTTGCTCACAATGTGCTGTATGTTGCTCTGTATGTTGCTCACAATGTGCTGTATGTTGCTCTGTATGTTGCTCACAATGTGCTGTATGTTGCTCTGTGTGTTGCTCACAATGTGCTGTATGCTGCTCACAATGTGCTGTATGTTGCTCTGTATGTTGCTCACAATGTGCTGTATGTTGCTCACAATGTGCTGTATGCTGCTCACAATGTGCTGTATGTTGCTCTGTATGTTGCTCACAATGTGCTGTATGTTGCTCTGTATGTTGCTCACAATGTGCTGTATGTTGCTCACAATGTGCTGTATGCTGCTCACAATGTGATGTATGTTGCTCTGTATGTTGCTCACAATGTGCTGTATGTTGCTCACAATGTGCTGTATGCTGCTCTGTATGTTGCTCACAATGTGCTGTATGTTGCTCTGTATGTTGCTCACAATGTGCTGTATGTTGCTCTGTATGTTGCTCACAATGTGCTGTATGTTGCTCACAATGTGCTGTATGTTGCTCTGTATGTTGCTCACAATGTGCTGTATGTTGCTCTGTATGTTGCTCACAATGTGCTGTATGTTGCTCACAATGTGCTGTATGTTGCTCTGTATGTTGCTCACAATGGGCTGTATGTTGCTCACAGTGTGCTGTATGTTGCTCTGTGTGTTGCTCACAATGTGCTGTATGCTGCTCACAATGTGCTGTATGTTGCTCTGTATGTTGCTCACAATGTGCTGTATGTTGCTCTGTATGTTGCTCACAATGTGCTGTATGTTGCTGACGATGTGCTGTATGTGTCAACCTTCTACCTCTTTTCTTTAATCGATCTTTATGAAAGATTAGGGTATTGCTGTAGATGGCTCTTTAGAGGAAGCCTGCGCCAAAGCACAACGTATGTTCCTGCATGTTCTAATTAACTACTATTTCCGTTGTGAGGCACATAATTCTCCCCACACTCCCACCCCCTCTGCCTGCAGCTGGTCTCTCTACGGGAATCTTCTATCCGAGCATCTGAAGTGCTGATTTCATAGCAAAGCTTTTACTTGATCAGGTTGCTAAATCCATGCACAGCGCTCATTTGTCACCGTCTAATACATGCTTGGAAGGTTTCAGTGGTTTTATTATTTTAAACCTTGGGGCCGTAAGGGTGACGCTGTTGCTTTCAGTAACAATGTGTTTTTTATGATGATGTAGCTAACTCCATGTACAACTCTCTTTAATCACCTTTACGAAGGTGTAGTGGCCCTATTCTTTCCATCCCAGCAAAGTGCCCACTCTCCCCCCCCCCCCCCCTCCTCCCTCTCCCACTCCTCGTTCGGACAAAATTTGAATAAATTTTATAAGGCATGTGTTGTACGTATTGTGCACGATACAAACTTAGGTAAATCTATTTTATTCTAAAACAATATTGATGGCACTTTTAGCTCACCATAAACACATTCCCGTCCAGGTATCTATTTTAAAAAGGCAGTTATGGAGGCCTATTTTGAACTTGATACATGTTTTATCATGTATTTATCAACTGATATATCATAAAGTGGTACTTATGTAAATAAAACAAATATATGTCACTCTTTGCGTTTCATACACACAGTTGAACAAGTTGTTATTTAAAATGACATTAATGGCACATTTTGAGCACCATACAAGCATTCATCACAGTATATTGATCACAGATTACAGATTGACCCTATATACAAGGTTTAAAATATGGTATATAATCAAATAACAAAGATACAGACATTCAGAAATGATTAGCTCAGCAGGATAGAAAGATTGGAAGGGTATGATAAGATTACTTACGTAAAACTAATGAAGAGAAACAACAGACGAGTAATAGTGGGCATGAGCTATGGAAAAACCGCTGTCGTTGGATTGAAAGCTCACATGCATAATCGCTTCTCTTCTACCCTAGGGTAAAGAGGTAAGACAGAAAGTGCACAAGACTCTCCTATCCTAGATAGGATACACATTTAGGAAACCAGAGAATAGCATTACAAACCATTCTTCGTAATGGAACACCCAGGGCAAAAGAAGTAGGGGAAGAACAAAATACACTAGAAGCGAGTTAAGACAAACGTGAAAGGAAACATGGACAAGGTGGATAGAACTAATTTGGGTGGCTCAGAACAGAAGGACGAAATGTGTGTTCGCTGAAGACCTGTGGAGCATAGGTCTGCAAATGGTGCAAGCCAGAAACCTCAGTTGTGAGCCTTGTTATTTAGGATTACTAATAGGGCTCATTTGGAGTTCGGGAGGTTTCTGTGTGACAGAGAGGAGAATAGACCCACTGCCACGCTGAGAGCAAGTCCCAAGAGAGGACTAGCTGAGGGGTTTAACCCTGTAGGACAGAAGACCCAATGTGTGTGACAGAGAGTAGAACAGAACCACTGCCACGCTGAGATCATGTTGTAAGGAGAAATAATCGCGGTGGTGTTACCCCTCTAGAGAAGTAGGCTCTGTGTCTGCCCATCTGCCAGTCCAAGAGGGTGTGGCTTCTCACAACAATTCTTGAAAGTCGTTGTGTCTTGCTGCTCTACACGGTTGTTTCTGCAATAAATGAACAAAGTATCAAATATAGTTGGAGTCATCAATATACGTCCGTGAAAATAAGTGGAATTTGATGACATTTCTCAGAAAAACTTAATGATCTGTACCTTGCTCAAGACGGCTCTTCTGTCCCATGGCTACAATCAGATGATCTTGCTCATGACTTAGCCCTTCTGTCCCATAGCTACGATCAGATGATCTTGCTCATGACTTAGCCCTTCTGTCCCATAGCTACAATCAGATGATCTTGCCCATGACTTAGCCCTTCTGTCCCATAGCTACGATCAGATGATCTTGCCCATGACTTAGCCCTTCTGTCCCATAGCTTCAATCAGATGATCTTGCTCATGACTTAGCCCTTCTGTCCCATAGCTACAATCAAATGATCTTGCTCATGACTTAGCCCTTCTGTCCCATAGCTACGATCAGATGATCTTGCTCATGACTTAGTCCTTCTGTCCCATAGCTTCAATCAGATGATCTTGCTCATGACTTAGCCCTTCTGTCCCATAGCTACAATCAGATGATCTTGCTCATGACTTAGCCCTTCTTTCCCATAACTACAATCAGATTGAAAACAAAACAAGTAAACTTGATGAGAGGTTAGCGAAATGAACTGATACCACAAAGAACACAAACTAAGATTGTTCATAATAAATGCAACTGGCAACAAGCACATTATGTTGTAAGGCTTCTTCAAGATGTGCAATCATGCCTAGCTCTTGGAAACAATATAGGCAAAGTAGGAGGTACATATAAAGGAAGGAATATAGGCAAAGCAGGAGGTACAGATAAAGATATCGAAAAACAAATACAAATTATGAAATAAGTTTTCATTGCATTGATGAACTTACGGAAATCAGAAGAAATTAAGTCCAACACCCACAACAATGTTCAGCATCAATATAAGTATATTGTATCGTATGACTGTGAAACATGGAGAACAACAAAAATAACAATGGAAAAGGTAAAGACTTTCATAAATGGGGCCTGCACAGAATAGAGAGACTGAAGTGGTATCATAAGATCAGTAACAGAGAAATGTTGGACAGAGCCAGGCAGAATAGAGAGACTGAAGTGGTATCATAAGATCAGTAACAGAGAAATGTTGGACAGAGCCAGACAGGTTTCAGCATGAGATGATGAGAAGATGCTGAAGTAGATAGAACAGCAAGTCAGTCCCTTCTTCCGTCATGTCTGACTGTAGGATGATTCGACCGTTAGGAGCAACTCTCTACACAGTTTGTGTTTGTTTCCATTTTCCTTGCGGAGTTGTCTTGTCGCTTGTCAGTATTGCCAGAGCTTATTTTCGTCCAGTCTGAAGTTGCTCTTCAGGTTGCATCTCCATTTGGTTCGGTCTGCAGCTATGTCTTCCCAAGATGTCACATTCATACCTAGAGCCTTCATATCCCGCTTACATGCGTCTTTGAATCTCAGCTGTGGTCGGCCAGCTGTTCTTTTATCGCTTGCCAGCTGTCTACAGAGAAAATCTTTGGGGATGAGAGCGTCTTCCCTGTGACGAAGACGACCAAGACATCCCAATCTTAGCTGGATAGAACACACTTTAAGGTAAGCAGAATTACAAGATAGTCTCTGTTCTGGAATCCACAAGACAAGAGAAGCAGAGCTAGACCAAAACACACACGGAGAAGGGAGCTTGAGACAAACACAACAGAAATAGCTGTGACGGACAACCCAGGACAAGAACATGTACAGGCTTCCTGTAAGGTAGTCAGAATTTGTGGTCATATACTTCACAGAGAGCTAGAAGACCAAGGAAGGTGATCATATTATAATGCATACAGGTTGTGGGGGGCGTCGTAGTGAAGCGGTTGTTTGCAGGGCTCACAGATTACATGTTATACTGTGGAGGCGGCGTGGTCGCGCGGTTGGTTGCACGGCTCACAGGTCAAACTTGTTTATGTTCGGATTCATGAAACAATGTGGTTGTACCATAATAGAAAGTGAACCACTGGGTGCCCAAGTTTGATGTGCCGGGCAGTACGGTGCAAAACACATCACAACGCGCACAGTTTAATAATCTCATTAAAGATGCAATAACAGAAGGGAATTAGGGAGGCCAGACATGAATTCTGATTGGTCAGAACTGAGTACGACCTGGTACATTCATTCATGCAGCCATTGGTCGTGTCACTCCAGATGTTGTAGCAGATGTACAACAATGTGTTTGTTTTGATCTTAATCTGATTTTAGAGAATCCTTAATCGAATTGTTGGCTGAGCTGTTCAGTTATCCATGGTTTTAGAGAATCCTTAATCCAATTGTTGGCTGAGCTGTTCAGTTATCCATGGTTTTGAGTTGGTGATGTTGTCAGTCCATTCTACACATGGTGATGTTGTCTGTCCATTCTACACATGGGGATGCTGTCTGCCCATTCTACACATGGGGATGCTGTCTGCCCATTCTACACATGGGGATGCTGTCTGCCCATTCTACACATGGTGATGTTGTCTGTCCATTCTACACATGGGGATGATGTCTGCCCATTCTACACATGGTGATGTTGTCTGTCCATTCTACACATGGGGATGCTGTCTGCCCATTCTACACATGGTGATGTTGTCTGTCCATTCTACACATGGTGATGTTGTCTGTCCATTCTACACATGGGGATGTTGTCAGCCCATTCTACACATGGTGATGTTGTTTGCCCATTCTATACATGGGGATGTTGTCAGCCCATTCTACACATGAGGATGTTGTCTGTCCATTGCACCACCTTCTCCTTGAGCATGAATCGACCTCCACAGAAGGGATGAGTTGACCTATCAAACATGATCAGGAGAGCACGAGGGTGCCAAAGCGATTGCGTTGAGAGACTCTCAGCTGCACCAGGAAGCGACAAACGTCAAGGTTGGTGAAGTGCAAGAGTCAAGACGGTCATCTCACGTAAGGTCAGGAGTAGTGTAAGAGTCAAGATTCATCTCACGTAAATCAGGTGTAGTGTAAGAGCCAGGACTCATCTCACGTAAGTTCAGGTGTAGTGTAAGAGTCAAGATTCATCTCACGTAAATCAGGTGTAGTGTAAGAGCCAGGACTCATCTCACGTAAGTTCAGGTGTAGTGTAAGAGTCAAGATTCATCTCACGTAAGTTCAGGTGTAGTGTAAGAGCCAGGTCTCATCTCACGTAAGTTCAGATGTAGTGTAAGAGTCAAGACTCATCTCACGTAATTTCAGGTGTAGTGTAAGAGTCAAGACTCATCTCCCGTAATTTAAGGTGTAGTGTAAGAGTCAAGACTCATCTCACGTAATGTCAGATCTTACATACTGACTCGGACCCTGTCTTGGTGACTGTCCGGTACAACATACTGACCATGACCCTGTCTTGGTGACTGTCCGGTACAACATACTGACCATGACCCTGTCTTAATGACTGTCCGGTACAACATACTGACCACGACCCTGTCTTGGTGACTGTCCGGTACAACATACTGACTCGGACCTTGTCTTGGTGACTGTCCAGTACAACATACTGACCATGACCCTGTCTTGGTGACTGTCCGGTACAACATACTTACCATGACTCTGTCTTGGTGACTGTCCGGTGCAACATACTGACTCGGATCCTGTCTTGGTGACTGTCCGGTACAACATACTGACTCGGATCCTGTCTTGGTGACTGTCCGGTACAACATACTGACTCGGACCCTGTCTTGGTGACTGTCCGGTACAACAAACTGACCATGACCATGTCTTGGTGACTGTCCGATACAACATACTTACCATGACCCTGTCTTGGTGACTGTCCAGTACAACATACTGACCATGACCCGGTCTTGGTGACTGTCCGGTACAACATACTGACTCGGGCCCTGTCTTGGTGACTGTCCGGTACAACATACTGACTCGGACCCTGTCTTGGTGACTGTCCGATACAACATACTGACTCGGGCCCTGTCTTGGTGACTGTCCGGTACAACATACTGACTCGGATCCTGTCTTTGTGACTGCCCGGTACAACATACTGACTCGGACCCTGTCTTGGTGACTGTCCGATACAACATACTGACTTAGACCCTGTCTTGGTGACTGTGCGGTACAACATACTGACTCGGACCCTGTCTTGGTGACTGTCCGGTACAACATACTGACTCGGACTCTGTCTTGGTGACTGTCCGGTACCACATACTGACTCGGACCCTGTCTTGGTGACTGTCCAGTACAACATACTGACCATGACTCTGGTCAACGATGTTGTGTTCGACACTGTGACCCATTAACTTTGTTCGTCTACTGCGAAACCGTGCGTTGCACTACGGCGAGGACGCCCATTTGACCCACCAGGATATACATGTAAGAAGGTTAGCTACAGCTTACTTACTACGAGAGCTAGTTCGGCGGTACTGAACAGCTTAGCACGATTCTCATCGGACAACCACAGAACGGTCATTAAGTGGGTGTCGGGGGGAGGCACACATATCACAGCCGTAATCTACGACAAAGATGGCGCCGTAACTGGCTGCGAGTCTACATTTCTCTACTGTTTTTGATCATTATGGATGCCGCCAGACCACGGATTTGCCTGGAATTCACACTAGTCGACGACTCACACTTGTGTTCACGGAAACGTGGAGTTGTTTTCCGTCTGGACTTGTTATTTCGTTCTTTTTTTGTGATTTCTTCCATCCGTTTATCCTGATCTGGACGCCGGCTGAATGGCGTTTCGCTTATACCTGTGTCGTATCTCACGGGTTAGTTCTGCCGGTTCACCTTCACGAATATGGCGTTTGGGAATTTTAGATGCTACTATGATGAACTGAATACAACTGGGAAGAGATTTCAGACTCAATCACACGCTGAGTGTTGTCCATACGACCTCTTGTGGTTATCGAAAAGGCACGACAAACTGCGTTAGATGCCTTCCCACCTTTCTACCCTGCGGGTTACATGTTTACGGAAAGGCTTCGGTGCCTTTCTACCCTGCGGGTTACATGTTTACGGAAAGGCTTCGGTGGTAACCATGAGGCAAAATCTGCATCCTATGCAAATCTCCAGTCGTCTCGATGAATGTCTTGCCACTGGCAAAAGGTAGCTTAGGCTCTGTGCGTGAGGTTGACAAAAGGCGCAGTTTCTTCCTCACTTTAATCCAAATCTCCGCGCAAGTCACCCATTTCAGCGGACACAGCAGGAGATACGACTGTCCACACTGCTGAACAAAGAGAGTGGTCTTCATCACTTGTGATGGACAAACTAAATCTACGACACAACGTTATAACGACTTTTTTTCAGGACGATCGCCGAAGAAGGAGAAGAAAAAGAAGAAGAAAAAGAAGAAGAAGAGAAGAAGAAGAAGAAAAATAAGAAGAAAAAGAAGAAGTTTTGGTCTATCTCTTTCTCTCTCTCCCTCTCTCTCTCTCTCTCTCTCTCTTTCTCTTGCTCTATGGATTCCATGACAAAGACTCTCTTGCAGTGCTATCAGCTAATTTCCTGAATGTGTGTTCCATTCAACACCAATGTGTTCTCTTCACCTCATGTTCCATAAAATCTCTACATTTGCCATTTGATCATATTATTTCATCTCTCTATTCTGTCCCTGCTGTACCTGCTCTGCACCTTCTAAATAGATGCGATTATTTGAGAGATACACTGTAAGGCGATGAGAGAAGAAGTCTAAAACGACTGGCCTTTCCAAACTATACACTAGTCATGATAAAACCAATATAACTATCCGTGTCTGAACAGGGCGTGTCGCTGTAAACGAAAACAAGGCTGGAGAGAAATGCATTTTTCCAAGTGTTCGTATAAGTAGGAAGACATAGATTAATGGATCGATACCTAGTTACGAATGCGCACGACAAACGATAGGTAAATAGACGGATTATTGCCACGCCCAGGGTTGCATGGCAACAGATTCACCGAGTCCATCAGCCTCTACTTCCTGTGTCCTAACCGATCCGTGCGAGCACAGACGGAAAGCCTGGATCATAGAACGAAAGAAGGCGGGAAAACGGGGGTGGGGGAAGCCTGCAGAAATTCAATCCTTTGTTATTCATCTCCCCTCGTCGTCTGTTTGATTCCCCCATTTCCAACTGGTGGCCTGTTGCAGGCTGCTCGCATCGCCATACAATTTATCATTTAATTGGGTCAGGAGGTCCCTTTTGTCATATTGCTCAATTCGTGGAGCAGATAGTTTTGTGCATGTTGACAGTCTATGAAACATGGGCGCCTGGGGAGCATGGTGGTACAGTGCTAGCTTTTTATTACAAAAGCACAGGACTCATGCACTCCCTCCTGTAACAAAAGCAAAGAGCTTTATGGACTTTCTCCTGTTAACCGGCAAAATAGGATGACTCTATCCAACCTGCCTACGTACATTCCCGTTCACTTATTCCGTTAAGCGTTGTGGGGAGCGTGAGTTGGCTTTCCTAGGTCACGTGTTTTGCATATGTTGTTGTCGTCCATGCTGTTGTAGTCCATGCTGTTGTAGGCCATGTTGTTGTAAAATTTATTGTATGCCACATATCCACTTGCCAAGTGGCCAGCCGTGTACCTTCTAATCAGATCTTCCTAACTTCTTTATACTGGTTTAGAAGACTCGCAAAGTCTGTATACAACCAGTTTCATCTACTCAATTTTATCTAAAAAAAATTGAGTGCAATCAATCTATTTTTAATTGCATTATTTCGCTCTGCTCCTCACTATTTCCTGTATTAATGCGTGCCAAGCATTCAACCCCCTCTGACTACAAAAATATTTTCTAGCATCTGATTTGGACCTTCCTTTAATAAATGTGTAGCTGCGTTCTCTTGCTCTTGTGGCAGATTGAAAAACTTGTTATAGTCTAATGAATCCGTTCCCTTGATTAACTTAGACCTTCATTCGTAAATCACCTCGAGTTCTTCTCTTTTCTAGACAATGAAGACCGGTTTTTTAAAATCTGTTCTCATTACTGTAATAAGTATGAAGTTGTGGCCGGCCATGTTCCACTTTCATGACCGAGCAATACTTTATTTTATGTCTTTACTTGTGGTCAGTGCAAGAGTAGTTCTTACCATAATGATAACGTCCTGACTGATTATTCTATTTCTCCTGCTGACACAGACGTCTTCTCTCCTGCTGACACAGACGTCTTCTCTCCTGCTGACACAGACGTCTTCTCTCCTGCTGACGCAAATGTCTTCTCTCTTGCTAACACAAACGTCTTCTCTCCTGCTGACACAAACGTCTTCTCTCCTGCTGAAACAAATATATTTCCTCCTGACACAGACGTCTTCTCTCCTGCTGACACAAACGTTTTCTCTCTTGCTAACACAAACGTCTTCTCTCCTGCTGCCACATACATCTTCTCTCCTGCTGACACAAACGTCTTCTCTCCTGCTGATACAGATGTATTCCCGCCTGACACAGACGTCATCTCTCCTGACATAAACGTCTTCTCTCCTCCTGACACAAACGTCTACTCTCCTGCTGACACAGACGTCTTCTCTCCTGCTGATACAAACGTCTTCTCTCCTCCTGACATAAACGTCTTTTCTCCTCACACAAACGTCTTCTCTTCTGCTGACAAAAAGTCTTCTTTCAAACGCCTTTAGAAGTGCGGCGTGCGCGTCCGTCACGATGAATGCCCTTGTTAAAGAAGTCTCAGATAGTCATCTCAACGCTGTCACTGCTTCCATCTTTATTCTCAAACTAGAGGTTACTGACCTGCCCTCTAACTCTAGCTGAGAAGCCGCAGCCTGATGACCCGCAGCACTGATCTGCCCTCTAACTCTAGCTGAGAAGCCCCAGCCTGATGACCCGCAGCACTGACCTGCCCTCTAGCCCTAGCGAGAAGCCCCAGCCTGATGATCCGCTGTGCAGCACGTACCTGTCCTCTAACCCTAGCCAGAAGCCCCAGCCTGATGACCCGCAGCACTGACCTGCCCTCTAACTCTAGCCAGAAGCCCCAGCCTGGTGACCCGTAGCACTGACCTGCCCTCTAACCCTAGCGAGAAGCCTCAGCCTGGTGACCAGCAGCACTGACCTGCCCTCTAACTCTAGCCAGAAGCCCCAGCCTGGTGACCCGCAGCACTGACCTGCCCTCTAACTCTAGCCAGAAGCCCCAGCCTGGTGACCCGCAGCACTGACCTGCCCTCTAACCCTAGCGAGAAGCCCCAGCCTGGTGACCCGCAGCACTGACCTGCCCTCTAACTCTAGCCAGAAGCCCCAGCCTGGTGACCTGCAGCAAAGATCCGATCTTATTTCTAAAGTTGTTCCTAACAGCTATTTCTATTACTTCTATCGGCATATTAGATCTCAAATGTTCCTGGTTTGTTGGGACAAATATTGATTTTGTCTGTGTGGGGTAAAAGTTCTTGAAAGCACACTATCTGTGGCTGTTGTTTTGATTGCTGGTTAGATATTTGAGATACATTTTTGTTAGGAATGATTGAAGTATGATTGACGCTCTCTTCTATTAACTTCTCTGTTTTTTTATACTTTTATTTGTATAAATCCTTTGGTAGAATTTTACATATAGATGTTAGATATTCACACATTTGATTCAATGTTTCTTCATTATCGATTTTGAATCCTCGTTTGCTATTTCGTCTTCCCATTTGATAAGTAAATATAACCTCTATCCGTCTTGGATGTTATCCTTGCTCTGCAGGGTTTATTTTTATTTATTTTATTAATTGATTCTTGAATTTGAGAATTCCATCAAGCTTTGTATTGTCCTCTTCGACATGTCTCAAGTCCTGTATTTTATACCGTTTTCTGTATTGAGTCTATGCCCATTTGTTGTTCTAAAAGATGACCTGGTCGCTATCTAGTGTCTCAAAAATCTTGGCCATTTCATTACATTTTTCGTTTCTAACAGCTTCTATATCTGGTTATAGTTTTTTTGGCGAATATTGTCTTTTTCCTTCCTGATGTTTTCTCTGCGATATTATTTGCGTCTCTCTCTCTCTCTCTCGCTCTCTCTCTCTCTCTCTCGCTCTCTCTCTCTCCCTCTCTCTACAGACGTGTGTCCCTCTACAGATGTGTGTGTCAGTCTCTACAAATGTGTGTGTCACTCTCTAGAGATATATGTGTCACTCTCTACAGATGTGTGTGTCACTCTCTATACAGATGTGTGTGTCACTTTCTCTACATATGTGTGTGTCACTTTCTATACAGATGTGTGTGTCACTTTCTATACAGATGTGTGTGTCAGTCTCTATACAAATGTGTGTGTCACTCTCTATAGATATATGTGTCACTTTCTATACAGATGTGTGTCTGTCTCTATATAGATGTATGTGTCACTCTCTACAGATGTTTGTGTCACTCTCTACAGATGTGTATGTCACTCTCTCTACAGACGTGTATGTCACTCTCTACAGACGTGTATGTCCCTCTCTACAGATGTGTATGTCACTCTCTACAGACGTGTATGTCACTCTCTCTACAGACGTGTATGTCACTCTCTACAGACGTGTATGTCACTCTCTCTATAGACATGTATGTCACTCTCTACAGACGTGTATGTCACTTTCTCTACAGACATGGGTGTCACTCTCTCTACAGACGTGTATGTCACTTTCTTTACAGACATGTGTGTCACTCTCTCTATAGACGTGTATGGTACTCTCTACAGACATGTATGTCACTCTCTCTACAGACGTGTATGTCACTCTCTCTACATATGTGTATGTCACTCTCACTCTCTCTACAGACGTGTATGTCACTCTCTTTACAGATGTGTATGTCACTCTCTCTACAGATGTGTATGTCACTCTCACTCTCTCTACATATGTGTATGTCAATCTCACTCTCTCTACAGATGTGTATGTCACTCTCTCTACAGATGTTCGGAGTTATACTCTAGAGTCTTCTGACATCTCTTATACTCTAGAGTCTGCTGACATCTCTTATACTCTAGAGTCTGCTGACATCTCTTATACTCTAGAGTCTGCTGACATCTCTTATACTCTAGAGTCTGCTGACATCTCTTGTTATCTTATTGATATAGGACCAATGTGTCACGCGGCATGTACCATGTCTGAATATGACTATTTTTGTAATAGAGGAAGAACCTTTTAGTTGTTTGACCATTATCATTACATACATCTACAAGAACCTCTCCACGGATGGAAGGCCCTAGAGACGTGTCCCTTAACATACATCTACAAGAACCTCTCCACGGATGGAAGGCCCTAGAGACGTGTCCCTTAACATACATCTACAAGAACCTCTCCACGGATGGAAGGCCCTAGAGACGTGTCCCTTAACATACATCTACAAGAACCTCTCCACGGATGTAAGGCCTTAGAGACGTGTCCCTTAACATACATCTACAAGAACTTCTCCACGGATGGAAGGCATCCAGAGACGTGTCCCTTAACATACAGCTACAAGAATTTCTCCACGGATGTAAGGCATCCAGAGACGTGTCCCTTAACATACATCTACAAGCGCTTCTCCATGACTGTAAGGCCCTAGAAACGTGTCCTTTAATTGTCCTGAACAATATTCCTGTGACAATCTGTTGTCATTGTTCTGCCATCATTATTGCACGTTCCGATGAGACGATCCCACTAATTGACCTTCTCGGTATCGATTGAATGCCACTCCCAGGTTTCTCTTCTGTTTACCTCAGTGTCATGGTCGGTGCGTAGAGCTGAATCATTGCTGTTTTTCCACTTTCAATTGTTTGCAGATTTATTAGTGTTTTCACAGATGTGCACCGTACCGACAGTCAACTCTGCTTTCTCTGGAGGTACAAGAGAACATACACCCATGTTTAGCTCTAATCTTTGTGTCGACACCACTCTCCCCCCCCCCCCCCCACAGTAAATAGTATCCATGGGTCTCTTCTATGTTTTGTGTGGACACCACTCTCTACCAAGTAAAAAGTGTCCTACAGTCACTTCTATGATTTTTGTTCACATCACCCCGTCCCCCCCCCGCACCCAGTATATAGTGTCCACGAGTCACTTCTATGATTTTTGTTCACATCACCCCGCCCCCCCCTCCCCCGCACCCAGTATATAGTGTCCACGAGTCACTTCTATGATTTTTGTTCACATCACCCCGTCCCCCCCCCCCCCCGCACCCAGTATATAGTGTCCACGAGTCACTTCTATGATTTTTGTTCACATCACCCCGCCCCCCCCCCGCACCCAGTATATAGTGTCCACGAGTCACTTCTATGATTTATGTTCACATCACCACGCCCGCTCCGCCCCCAGTATATAGTGTCCACGAGTCACTACTATGATTTTTGTTCACATCACCCCGCCCCCCCCCCCCCCCACGACCCCAGTAAAAAGTGTCCACGAGTCACTTCTATGATTTTTGTTCACATCACCCCGCCCCCCCCCACCACCACCACCCACCCAGTATATAGTGTCCACCAGTCACTTCTATGATTTTTGTTCACATCACCCCGCCCCGCCCCCCCCCCCCGCCCCCAGTATATAGTGTCCACCAGTCACTTCTATGATTTTTGTTCACATCACCCCGCCCCCCCCCCCCACCACCCACCCAGTATATAGTGTCCACCAGTCACTTCTATGATTTTTGTTCACATCACCCTGCCCCCCCCCCCGCCCCCAGTATATAGTGTCCACCAGTCACTTCTATGATTTTTGTTCACATCACCCCGCCCCCCCCCCAACCTCCAGTATATAGTGTCCACCAGTGACTTCTATGATTTTTTTTCACATCACATAGCTCTTTCATTGGTTCCGTGTCAACAGTATATTGCTTGTTGGCTTGCTAGATCAGAACGGTGTCATATCTTCACTCAATAGCGGCTTTTCGGGTAAGCCGTTACTTCGCTCCGTTTCCGCCTCGTACGCCATGGTGTCGTGTGACATTCTGACTCCTCTCCATTCCATCTCTAATGTTACATAACTCCGGATTATAACGATAAACAATGGATCCCTCGTAACGACAACGACAAGAAGTAATTCAACTGGGGGTTAGGAGAAAGTGAAGATGGGTTAGACACCCCCTCCATCAGCAATGCAACCATGGTTGTGACATTACACATGGAAGAGCAGCGATGGGATGCCAAGGACCATCAAATGTAGAACTTCTGAAGTGGAACCCGGGACAAACGAGTCTCAGGACAGCGCGAAGCGTGACAGCCGATAGTTTGAATTCATCAAGTGTGGTAGTTGAAACTCTGTGCTTTTAAGAAAGCCAGAGTGAATGTGAAGTGATATTACGGTTGAACTTGTAACCTTGTAAGTTTTGCCAGTAGAGGCAAAGGATCTAACAAATATATGATTGTTCTATAGGACGCGTATAAATGAGATTGTTCCGTTTCTTTTATATCCTTTTGGAAATGAGATAGAGGGTTTAATGAGTTCCTGTTCGGTCCATAATTGTTCAGGTGTCGTGGTGGGGAGTTTGTTTGTTTTTTTTGCTTAGATGTTTGCCTCACTAGTTTCTACTGGCGGAGGCGCGCCATTTTCCACCCCAGACCGTAGTCCATTGGGCGATATCAGGACGCATAAACCAGTGCTTGGATGCATGTGTGCATCTGTATGTACCTATGCTAGGTTTGTGCGCCCTCGGAAGCTAGCCCAACCAAAGTGCAATGGAAGGGCTTTACCACGAGGGTGCGTGTGAAAGTTGTGCAAGGGTGTGACTGTGGGACAGAGTCAAATGAAACAGGGGGAGGTGAGAGGAGAGAGAGAAGGGGAAGAGTGGCCCTCAGGGTGAGCCTAAGTATCTCTGTGTGGTGGGGAGTTGACGTCCTGTCCGATGTTTTTTTTTTGGGGGGGGGGGGGGGTCAGTGTGTGGAGCGAGGAGAGGGAGGGGGGGGATGTGACAGTCGGCGGCCAGAATGGATGTATCCTCTATCAATAAATAATATCAGACATGCAGATGACGCAGTTCTACAGGCTGAAAGCGAACAAGTACTACAGGAATTGGGGATTCAAGTCCAGATCACGTTAGGTAAGAAGACGAACAATATAATCGTTTGCACAATAGACTTGAAATCTGCTTTAGAAATACACATAGATTTTCAAACACTGGAAGAGGTCACCCATATCTTGGATATAGAATAGCAGAAAAGGGAAGATGGGACACGACAATCAGAAAGAGTATATGAATAGTCAAATCTGTTTTCACAAACATAAGTCGTGTATTGAAATCCAAACAAGTGACTCACTCACAAATGTGCATTTCTATATATAAGAATGGGACACAACACGTTGGAAGAACAGAAGACAAATAATGAAGTTTTCTATTAATTTGGGGTGTAAGGGAAATGGATGGATGAAATCAAAGACAAACAGTTCAGATATTTGGGTCACATCAACAGACATAAGGCATGACTGAAAACATTACTGGATGGGAAAGTGAAGGACCAACGTGCCCTAGGTACACAATGCTATAAGTGGGAGCATAACATAAAGAGATGGACAGAAAAGTCTGAGCCTGGTCCATTGTACCATCAGGGTAAGAACCAAACAACGGGGGAGATCCACTGCAGTCGACCTTCGATGTGCAGATGGTTCTGGAACTGTGGGGTGGGGGGGGGGGGGAGGAATAAGATTCTTCTCGATAACAGATTGCATTCCATAGTAGGTCGGTGTCATTGTATGCTTTCTAGTGTATCATCAATGTCTGGTCTGTCCCGTGAAGGAAGGAAGTGTGCTCACGTGAGTCAAGTGTGTTGAGTTGTTTGTTGTGGGGATTTGATGTTTTCTCTCGTGAGTCAAGTGTGTTGTGTTCTTTGTTGTGGGGATTTGATGTTTTCTCTCGTGAGTCAAGTGTGTTGAGTTGTTTGTTGTGGGGATTTGATGTTTTCTCTCGTGAGTCAAGTGTGTTGAGTTGTTTGTTGTGGGGATTTGATGTTTTCTCTCGTGAGTCAAGTGTGTTGAGTTGTTTGTTGTGGGGATTTGATGTTTTCTCTCGTGAGTCAAGTGTGTTGAGTTGTTTGTTGTGGGGATTTGATGTTTTCTCTCGTGAGTCAAGTGTGTTGTGTTCTTTGTTGTGGGGATTTGATGTTTTCTCTCGTGAGTCAAGTGTGTTGAGTTGTTTGTTGTGGGGATTTGATGTTTTCTCTCGTGAGTCAAGTGTGTTGAGTTGTTTGTTGTGGGGATTTGATGTTTTCTCTCGTGAGTCAAGTGTGTTGTGTTCTTTGTTGTGGGGATTTGATGTTTTCTCTCGTGAGTCAAGTGTGTTGAGTTGTTTGTTGTGGGGATTTGATGTTTTCTCTCGTGAGTCAAGTGTGTTGAGTTGTTTGTTGTGGGGATTTGATGTTTTCTCTCGTGAGTCAAGTGTGTTGTGTTGTTTGTTGTGGGGATTTGATGTTTTCTCTCGTGAGTCAAGTGTGTTGAGTTGTTTGTTGTGGGGAGTTGATGTGTTCTCTCACTTGGGTCAGGTGTGCTGTTTGTTGTGTGAAGTTGATGTTTTCTCTCCTGAGTCAAGTGTGTAGTGTTTTGTAACTTGGTGGAGAACTGTCCTGTGTAAAGTATCTTTCGTTGGTTATTGTTAGCCCGTGTCACTATATAATGTCTCTGACTGCCATTCGATCTTTCATACTTTGGAACACAATTTCTTTTTAAGATAATATGCAAATGTTGAAATATGTTACCTCTCTCGCCATTAATCTCTCCACCTCATAATGTGACTCTACCCTCCTCTACCCTAAATTAATATGCGACGCTCTTCCTTTGGGGTTTCCCTAAAACCCGCCCAACCCGTCTCCCGTAATCACACGCAAACACTGACTGACTCACGAAGCACACATTCACACAACTTAACCGCTCACCCTGACACACTCACTGCCACAGGTAATCTTGCCATATGCACCTTTGTAAGACCGAACCAACCGGGTAAGAGATATGGCCTGCACTGTGCGCAACTTGTTTCATGTGTGCACGCCGATCTAAGATAGGGACCAGCTGCCGTGGCCTACCCGCCCGAACGCTACGACAAAGTGGGACAATTGATTAGCTCGTTCATGTCACCTGCCCTCCCGACAGGCGTAGGCGACTAGTGTGTAGCAAAAGAAATAAGACTCGAGACGGATAAACAAACAAAGCAGCGAGAATTATTTCAAACATAAAAATCATTTTAAGAATTAGGAAAACAAGCGGGTCAGGAAATCAAATTGGAATCAAGGAATAGTCACACTGTAACCTGCCAGGAATGTCGTAAGATGCAACGAAATGAGTGGGCATAGGTCTGACTACTGAAATTAGAGAACCTTTCAGCCACAAGACCCTCACAGGAATACTTCTATACCCAATGGTAGAAGCGCGGCGATTTAGTGATACCACAGTGAGAGTATGTTATCAGAGGCGTCTGATTAAGGTTGACATGGGGATAGCAATATCATTATGGAGACCACATAAACTATAATTAAAAAAAGAACAATATTTCTGCATCTTCGTTTATTTTTGTTGTGCATAACTCCGAAAAGGAGTTTCCTTGGATGTCCCCAGGTAGCCTAAAGAGCAGAAGTGTCTCGTGTCTAGCCCCTGACCTGTCCAGCTCGGAAGAACCTGCTGGTGTGTATTCTAGAACCTGTATAGATATTGGGGTCAGAGACACGCACGACCCCCTTCAGTTACAACTAGACAGAGACACGACTCCATCAGTTACAACTAGACAGAGACACGACCCCATCAGCTACAACTAGACAGAGACAGAAACGACCTCATCAGCTACAACTAGACAGAGACAGGCACGACCTCATCAGCTACAACTAGACAGAGACACGACCCCATCAGCTACAACTAGACAGAGACACGACCCCATCAGCTACAACTAGACAGAGACACGGCCTCATCAGCTACAACTAGACAGAGACACGCACGACCTCATCAGCTACAACTAGACAGAGACAGAGACACGAACCCATAATCTACAACTAGACAGAGACAGAGATACGAACCCATAATCTACAACTAGACAGAGACACGTCCTCATCAGCTACAACTAGACAGAGACAGAGACACGAACCCATAAGCTACAACTAGACAGAGACACGAACCCATAAGCTACAACTAGACAGAGACACGTCCTCATCAGCTACAACTAGACAAAGACATGACCTCATCAGCTACAACTAGACAGAGACACGAGCCCTTCAGCTACAACTGGACAGAGACAGAGACACGACCTAATCAGCTACAACTAGACAGAGACAGAGACACGACCTAATCAGCTACAACTAGACAGAGACAGAGACACGACCTAATCAGCTACAACTAGACAGAGACAGAGACACGAGCCCTTCAGCTACAACTGGATAGAGACAGAGACACGACCTAATCAGCTACAACTAGACAGAGACATGAGCTCATCAGCTACAACTAGACAGAGACATGAGCTCATCAGCTACAACTGGACAGAGACAGAAACACGAACCCATCAGCTACAACTGAACAGAGACAGAGACAAGACCTAATCAGCTACAACTGGAGAAGAGAAACGAACTCATCAGCTACAACTAGACAGAGACACGAGACATTTTAACTTGGAACCTTACCTTTATTCGGTGCGTAGATGTCAGTCAGTGAACTTGAGGTTGACGAAGATCTGTACTGACGTCTATTAGAAGGTGGTGTATGTATTCCTGCCACTGCACCAGGAACGGTGGAGTTAAAAGCACTGCCCTGCACCTTGTATCTGTAAGGGGACGTGATCGACGTATCACTTGAATCCAAAGAAGGGTTGGCTGTCAGGCTACTGATATCTCCTGTAGATGTAACACGCTTTGGAGGAGAGGAATCGAACCCACGGCTTCTCCTAGGCTTAGGCTGCCATGTACGACCAGATGAGACCGACGTATTTGATTCTGTCATGTCTTCGATTTTCCCAGAAAACGGTTTCGGATGTACAGATTTGATGGAACTATTCGAACCTTTACTGCCACTTCTGGGCAATGAGTGTCGGTCCCAGTTGTCCCTCCTTACGCTGCCCTGGTCAGGATGTCTGAACCGACTCGTGTCCTCTGTCGTGGTCCAGCTTGGATCTCTCCTCTGAGGAAGATCTTTTTCTTTAAATGGTTTGGCTTCCCTCCTGTAATTCATGTCTCCAGGTTCACTCCCGCTTTGTCTGTTGCTGTAACCACTTTCTCCCGAATCACTATCTCTTCTACCATAGTCACTTTGTCTTCTAGCAGAGCGACTTTCTCTGCTACCTGAACCATTATTTTTTCTCACAGGACCGACATCTCTGCCTCCAGATCCGCTATCTCTTCTCATTGAGCCGTCAGTTCGTCTTTCAGAACCGCTATCTCTTCTCATTGAGCCGTCAGTTCGTCTTTCAGAACCGCTATCTCTTCTCATTGAGCCGTCATTTCGTCTTTCAGAACCGCTATCTCTTCTCATTGAGCCGTCATTTCGTCTTTCAGAACCGCTATCTCTTCTCATATAACCGACATCTTCTCTCACAGAACCGCTATCTCTTCTCACAGGACCGCTATCTCTTCTCACGGGCCCGCTATCGCTTCTCACAGAACCGATATCTCTTCTCACAGGACCGACATCTGTTCTCATATAACCGACATCTTCTCTCACAGAACCGCCAGACATGTTTACAGAATCGTCATCTCTTCTATCAAAATCACTTTCCTCGCTACCATAATCCGTATTTCTTTCATAATACATATCTCTCTTATCAAGACCTTCTCTAGAATATGTTCTAGCGTGATCCTGCTCTGTTCTAACATATTCTATATCTGACCTACCATAATTGTGTTCCCCATTGTCTAAACTCCGTCCATTTTCATCAAAAGTGCTTCCATTTCTGTCGACATACCTTTCATTTATATCACGATTTCTCTCATTTCTGTCAGAATCTCTCCTATCCAATCTATCAATCCCACTTCCGTAATCCGGCCTGCCGTATGGAACACTCTCTTCATCTTCAGAACTATATCTCAGCGCAGAAATACCACCACCGGTTGGGGTACTACTTGCAGAAACTCTCTTGCTAAGCTCAATGACAGGAGACGAGTACTGATCTAAAACCTGGTCAAGGCGACGAGTAAAACTTGGATTAGATTCAATAGATGCTTTTCTTTCTGCATGTCTGATGTCGTAGGAATAATCCCGAACCAGCTCCCGTTGCGTGTCGACGGACGCGGAACTATCCGAACCAAATGAACGATCAAAATCTTTGTCATTCCCTCCAGGCATATCTTTTTGGAGACAACTTACGGGTGACGTGTATCTGTTACTGTCAGTTTCTATTGAATTACGCTCCCCGGATGTAAAGCTTTTCTCGTGTATTTCTGATTCCGTCGGCGAGCCAAGATCTCTGAAGTTGTCTGAAAGTTCTGGAGCATTAAATGTCGAATGTGATTCTGAGATATTGGAGTACGTGGGCTCTTCTATATGCTTTTGATGCTCTTCTGGTGAATTGATTCTTCTGTTGGACTTGGGTTTAGGGACCCATGACCTTGTTTTGTAAATGCCAGTTTCGGCCTTTGCAGCTTGAGGCTCAGCTGGAAGAACCTCACTGCCAAAGGAGTTATTGAGATCTACCTGGTCAACCGACTCGGCGGACGATAGCTTTCTTGGTATGTACTGTGTGGGATGGTCCACAGCGTAGGACTGGGGCTCTGTTGAAGTGTGGCTTTCCAACACGGGGGCAATAAACGGTTTTTGATCCAAGGATCTTAAAATTGGGGCCCCTTCATAAGTCTTGGCCGGCGGCCTGGATCCACGGAGCGAAACATTAGCATAATGCGAACCGAGTGATCGTGGAGTGTCTGGTGTAACTATTATCATAGGGGGAGATTTGATGATTATTGGCGGCAAAACATTGAAAGGCTGTGATGGGACACTGACTATTGAGTCGAAGCTGGAGTTGGCACTTATCTGTCCTGTCCTGGACTCAATGGTTTGTCCTTTTTCCTTGGCGTGGTCTAGGACAGACGTGGTGGGTGAACTTAAAGACGGGACGAATCCTCGTGAATGTGGAACATGAGCTGTCCCTTGGTCACCCGTGCTATGAAACTGTAGCTCTGTCGTGACCAACAATGGCTGTTGGTCGTTCTTAGCTCTCTCCAACTGCTTCATGTCTATAGACTTTGGTCTTTCAGACGGGATAAACTTTTCATGGATTGCTGGTCTGAGAATTGGTTGTTGTTTTAGTGGCTCGAATCGATTAACCTGCGCTGGCCTCTGAGATAAAGTCAGGATTGGTGTGAATTCTGAATATATTCTAGGATTTTGATTGGTCGAAACAATTTCTTCGTTCGCTTTTGGCAAAATTTGAACGTTGGAGTAGGTTCTGTCATCATTTGGTTTTTTCAGAATGCTCTTCATGCTCGGGTCCTGTGGGGATGATGTGATCTCTGGAATGACTTCTCTGGGGAGTTCAGCCTTATCCGGACGGTTAGCTGGTGTTGATTTCAGGATGATCACATCAGCTGTCCCTGAACTTTTTGAAAGTTTTTCGCCAGAAGTTTCAAGAGTTGGAGGGGGGAAACTTTGATCTCGTTCAGGTTTTCTGGTGGGAGTTTCTTCCTTCAACTTTTCTATCGGGGCACAGGGCTCGACCTCAGCAATGGCTTCAGCTCTACTCTCCCTATAAGTTATAGAAGATCTTGAATATGATTTGACAGTCGATGAGGTTGAAGAAATAACACTTTGATCCATCTCGGGTTTGGTAGCCCTTGCTTCTTCTTTCGTATTTCCTATCACGACACGGGGTTCGGCCTCTGCAACATCCCCAGCAGCAAACAGATATGGACCACTCCCCTTTGCCGCTCCTGAAAATGATCTATCAGAAGGCTGGGAAATTGAAACGCGATGGCTTTGATCTAAGATGGATTTATTAGTTCTTGGTTCCTCTTTCCTATTTCCTATCACAACCTGAGGCTCGGCTTTAGTCATGTCCTTAGCAGCAAATGGATCTGGAACATGAGGCTCGGCCTTAGTCATGTCCTTAGCAGCAAATGGATCTGGAACACTTCTGCTTACAGCTCTGAACATTGTTTTAGCAGAAGGCTGTGAAACTGAGGAGATGATGAAATGATCTATCTCAGATTTGCTCATTCTCGCTTGCTCCTCCTTCTTTTCTATCTTGACTTGTGATGTAACCTCAGCAATGTCCTTAGCAACATACGAACTTCGCACACTGGCTAAATTTGTTTTGTAATCTGGCTGGGCAACTGAAAAGACCTGCCTCTTGTCTAGCTCCGGTGTGTTAGCTCTTGCCTCCTCCTTCTTCTGTACAATCATGGCTTGGATTTCATCAAAAGGCACTATAGGAATCGCCATAAGAGCCAGCGGTTTGCTTGAAGATCTCATCTTCTCGCTTGGAAGTGGCACTTGAGTCTGCGCACTAAGTTCGTCCCCACCATTATGATTCGTGAAGCAAGGTGTAGTTGGGGCAGACTTTGAAGAATACCGGGGCGACCTGAGATTACGAGACGACGTAGGGAGTTGGACGCGTGACCTAATTACAACGTTAGAAGTTGTGGACGGGGTTGTGCTCAGAGATGAAGTGTTGCTTGGAGACAGAGCCCAGGAGGTTAAGCTGGAGGGTGAGTTATACTGATGCAGACAACTGCTGCTTTTGGATAGATGTGGCTTTCTGTACCAGTTGGGGACGTTCAATTTCTGTAAGGATTTGCTGATTCGCAGCTCGTGGGCAGAAGGCGGCCGCTGTACCCCATCCTCATATTCAGCCTTGTTCTGATCAGTTTTCAGTGCGTATAAACTTGTTGATTTTTTGTATTGTGTTTGGGAAAAACGATCTTGTCCGCTGGAATGTGGAGCTTCGAAGGTCCCAGATCTATCTATACCCGAATACTCGTAATGATGTCGTAGCTCTCCCATACTAGCAGGCCGGTTAAGATGTCTGTCCAACTCGTCTTGAAAGGGAAAGGTCAGATCAAACAAATCGCTGTTAGTTTCTGGAAAGAAGGAATCACTCAGGACACCCTGGTTCTCAGGATAGAAATGCCGTAAACACGTATGCAGTTCAGGATTCAAATTTTCTATGGAAAGAGTTTTGTCCATAATCTCTCGCCTGCCCTTTTCGGAGAGAATGCAGTCTTCGTGCAAACAATCAACATTGAGTGAGCCCTCAGAACGTCCTGGTTTTAAGTCGATCATATATTTTAACTTCTCGAGCTGTTCTTGGCTTCTGTAGTTGGAATGTCTAGACATTCTTGACGTGTACTTCCTATTTTTCTTTGGGGCAGTCGTGAAAGTCAGCGCATCTTTATGTGCAGCAAATCCATCAGAGAAGGACTCTGAATGCAAGTTTTGTTCACTTAAAAATCTATCTCGAGATTGTACTATTTTTAATCGACTCGGCGTCATGAATTGTTCAGGCAGGAGAAACGGTGCGGCTTTGGGTGGGGTGAACGCTGCGGGGTCTTGTGTCAAAACTGATCTATAGGGTTGTTTGTAGCGCTTCTTTATATCCCTCATGGATTGCGACCTTTTCGTGGATCCTGGAATAGATCGTGGATGAGCTAAGGATATGCTTGTGAAAGGTACTGATGAAGGTGTTCTTACTTTGCTTGGAATGTTATGCATGCTCTCTGATAAGTATTTGTGCTCCGATGTTGAATCAGAAAACATAATTTGGGACGAGTCTTGCGAAAGTAGGTCACCCTTACGTTCTCCATTCTGAGACGTTTCTCTTGGCTGGCCTGGTGTATTTCCATTTGGCTGTCCTGGTGTATGACCACTTGGCTGGCCTGGTGTATGACCACTTGGCAGGCCTGGTGTATGACCACTTGGCAGGCCTGGTGTATGACCACTTGGCTGGCCTGGTGTATGACCACTTGGCTGGCCATGTGTATGACCACTTGGCTGGCCTGGTGTATGACCACTTGGCAGGCCTGGTGTATGACCACTTGGCAGGCCTGGTGTATGACCACTTGGCAGGCCTGGTGTATGACCACTTGGCTGGCCTGGTGTATGACCTCTTAGCTGTCCTGGTGTATGACCACTTGGCAGGCCTGGTGTATGACCACTTGGCAGGCCTGGTGTATGACCACTTGGCAGGCCTGGTGTATGACCACTTGGCAGGCCTGGTGTATGACCACTTGGCAGGCCTGGTGTATGACCACTTGGCAGGCCTGGTGTATGACCACTTGGCAGGCCTGGTGTATGACCACTTGGCAGGCCTGGTGTATGACCACTTGGCAGGCCTGGTGTATGACCACTTGGCAGGCCTGGTGTATGACCACTTGGCAGGCCTGGTGTATGACCACTTGGCAGGCCTGGTGTATGACCTCTTAGCTGTTCTGGTGTATGACCTCTTAGCTGTCCTGGTGTATATCCTCTTAGCTGTCCTGCTGTTTGTCCTCTAGGCTGTTCTTGTGTTTTTCCTCTAGGTTGTTCTTGTGTTTGTGCTTTCGTCGTATTTGAAAATTTCTCCTCATGATGTTCTTCCTCTATTTCTTCATCTTCTTCTTCCTCCTCTTCCTCGTCCTCGTCTTCTTCCTCACTATCTCCTTCACTACTTTCTTCAGGTGTTCTCACATCTTCCCCCTTTTCCCCCTCTCTATCATCAATAAAACGACTTTCTTCCCTCCATAGCGTCTCCTTTGCTTGTTCTGGTCCTACTTGTGAATCCTTTACTTTAAAATCAATTCGGGCTAAATGCGCCTTTTCCATCATTCTGTCTACTCTTCTGGAATGCATGTTCTCTTCGGGTGCAAGTTTTGCCACTGAACAAGAATCTAAAGGCGTCACATCTGATGCAGTAGTAGTAGACGCTGACTTTTGGTTTTGTGGGTATACATTTTCTGACAGTGTCGGCGCACTCTTCTGTAAATTAGATAATGACAGATCCGCCGCTAACCGGGAGGTTAGCACGATATGTGACCTAGATGTAAACAAGGGAATAGGTGCCGGATCCCGAGAGCCCAAATTCTCGGCATCTTCTCTGATGATGTGCTCTGGTTCGGCTCTACGATCTTCTCTGATGGTGTGCTCTGGTTCGGCTCTACGATCTTCTCTGATGGTGTGCTCTGGTTCGGCTCTACGAACAATCTCTTGCGTATCCCGCGAATTTCCTGAGTTGCTCTCGCCTCCCTCAGGAGACAATGTTCGTTTTTCTTTCACGAAATTGGAGCCAGGAATGACACGTGTCCACGTCACCAGGGTGGGAGACACATTCAGGCCCTGTTCAGGTGACGATATTGTCGTCGGGATGTAAGTTTTAGAATTCGATCGAATTTCATCGCCCAGCATCGATGAGGTCACAAGTCCTTCACTGCTTGGTGAGACTGGCGTCTGTCTGAGCGATTTCGAAAAGCTTATATGCTCCGTTCTTGGAGATGCTGATACACTCATGCCTCTGCCTCTGCTCCTACTGACATCCTCCCTGCTTTTGTCCATCCATTTAGGCTGGGAACCAGTTCCCTCCAATTCACCCTCATTGTCTTTATCCATCCACCTTGGCTGGGAACCCCTTCCCTCCAATTCACCCTCCTTGCTTCTATCCATCCATGTAGGCTTGAAACCACTTCCCTCCAACTTAACCTCCCTGCTTCTATCCATCCATTTTGGCTGTGAAACACTTCCCTCCAATTCACCCTCCTTGCTTCTGTCCATCCACGTGGGCCCAGAACCACTGCCGCCCAGTTCACCTTCCCTATTTCTATCCACCCCCCTCAGCTGCGGACCACTTCCTCTCAACCCATCTTTCCAACTTCCATCCATCAGACTAGATTGAAAATTGCTTTGCTCCAATGAAACACTGCTTCTAGAAAGTTCCCCTAAAGACCAGTTCAAAACCTGTGTTGATTCTTCAGACACTGAGTCCGGTGATGGTTGTCTCACTTCAGGCTTTGTCCCGGACGAGCCTTCTTGTCCATGATCACATGGGGTCGCTTCATCATCCAATAAACTCGATGCGAGGAGCCTCATGCTCCGCTTAAACCCCAGTAAATCTTCCTCTACGTGAGCAGATGTTGGCGACTCATCATCCAAAGAACTCGATGCGAGCCTCTTCATACTCCGCTTAAACCCCAGTAAATCATTCTCGTTTTGTGCAGATGAGGTTCGGACAAATGTAGGTTTCTTCAGAACTGATGATTTTTGGAATTGACTTTCATCTTCTTCTCGTCGGTTCTGTCTTCTTCTCTTTTCACCTTCCCCCTCGTCGTCTTTATCTTTACAAACATATCGATTAGAAGTTTGTGAGACTTTGTGACTCTCTTGTTCATCTGCGGGTGACAAAGACTCGTGATTCTCCCTCCGGCCTGTAAGAACATTTCCACTCAGAATAGCGGTAATAGCAGGGGACAAAATGGCGAGCTGACTCACTGGAGATACTGGTCGAACATCCTCCTCCGACATATTATGGACAAATTCATCATAGTTACCTGCTGATTCTCTCCAGGGTGGAACGTCTCTCTCGAATGAATCCAATTGCTTCTCTGGGCCATACTCGTTGGAAAAAATGCCCGTGGAAACATCTTGTGAACTTGATAAGGACTGACTCGGTAGAAGAGTTTCTCCTAGGCTACATTCTTCTCTGGTTGCTGTCTGATCATATGTTGGCTTCTCGCTAAGAACAGAGGGGCTGCTGACACCAGATGATGTTGTCTCTGTGAAAGATGGAGGTCCGTGCCAAGATCTGACGTCGCCATAACCAAGTCTGGTGTAAGGCCCACGTGTAGTAGAAGCAAGAGGCTGGGATAGACGCGTGATCATGACAGATGCCTCATCAGCAGGAAATTTATCCAATGTAAAGGAGAACATAGCATGCATTGCTGCAAATGATCCACGCGTGTTTCTCTTTTGTGGGGAAATCGTCTCGGGTGTTATTTCTTTTCGTTCTTCTACATAGTTATCGGTCATGTCTTGCTCCTCTTCTCCGTCGCCATTATTATCTTTCTCATCTATTTCTCTTTCTATGCTTTCTTCTGACTCCCTTATATACACTTCACCGTCTTCATACGCCTCTTTCACATTATCTATTTCCTCCTGTGAAAAAGTTGCATCCTCTCCGTCCTCATCAACATACACTCTCTCCCTCTCCACCATCCTCACTACAGGCCAGCCCTCCTGAGTGCTGTACTCCTCCGTTTTGTATTCATCCAAATTGAGTTTGAATCCAAATCTCTCTTTCAGGTCCCGATCCACTCTGTCCAAGGCGCAACTCTGAACCCTATACTCACTCGCAGCATCCTGGTCGCCCACGTAACCCCATGCTCCACGACCTTCACCTTCAATCATGGTCGTTGTACATGTACTTCGACAATCATCGTCATCATCATCATCATAATCGTGGATTAAGAGCTCGGAACCTCTGTCGCCACTCCGACGATCCAGCATTTCTTTCATACTTCTCATTACCGTCCTCTCGTGAGACACAGGCAAGATATACGTCTCCTCCGCCTCCTCTTTCCATTCCTCATCATCAGCATCCTCGCCCTCCTCTTTACGCAACAACTCAGAGCTCCTGTCTCCACTCCGTCGACCAAAGAAGTCCTTGACAGTCTGCATCGTTCGAAAAATGTTCTCCTCCTCAGACACATGATATGTAAATGTCTGTACCACCTCCCCCGGCCATTCCTCGTCCCTATAGCTACTCCTTCCATCCACTCTGTCTTTATTTCCATGAAAATCATATAAACGACTATCCATTGTATCCACAATTTCTTTATCCGTATCCCCTCTGGGCACTTCTGAACACGAAAACCGAGAATTCGAAACCTCGTTATCCTCTTCAAGTGGAACTCTACTTAGCTCGTCAGTTTCATCGCCATAATTCTTCACAAATTCCTTTTCTTTATCAAAAACATAGGCAAACCCACCACCATTACAGTTGTATGTAATCTCAGTGCTCTTAGATGCGCCCTCAGCAGGCCTTGAGCCTAGCCCGTATTTGTGAAAGTCAGGTCGAGGAAGTTCATCAGACCCGTCATTATTTTCTACATTTTCAAACTCCCCGTCGGGTATTGTATCGTCAGTTGTGCTTGATAATACCGGGTCACTCAATTTTAAATCAGAATCGTCTTCAATATCAGAATTTAAACATTTATTTTCGTAGTATAGGTAATCAATATCTGTCTTACCTTGATCAACATCGTCTACTCTATCATTTCTACCATCCACATGAACATGCCCCTCTGCTCCCCCACTAGGGATCCATGATCTCTGAGCACCACCGTTCCCGCTCACGTTCTTGGACGAATACAGAAATACATCACTCACTGGTCGTTTTGGTATTTCGGGAACTGTACGTAACCCGGAAGCTAACCTCCTGCCATGCAGTGGGCTACTGTCTGATGCTTTTCTGGAAATAACCGTCTGAACCGACTCGTCACTTTCAGAATTGCTGTCTTCAACTTCGATACGAGTGGAAAATGTTTGAAGAAAACTTTGCGACACAAATTGTCCTCTATCCTCTTCGGTATTATCCACATCTACCCTGTCACCTGCCTCTGTGAAGCCTTCATCGGCAGGACTATCATTTTCTGAGTACTTCCGCACAACCTCTTTCACAAAATTATGGGATATCCTATCAACGCTACTGCCAAAGCGACGAATAGAGTCGTCATTCGAAATAACACCTTCCGTTTCGAAATTCCCCAAATAATCTGATACAAAAAGCTGAGCACGCGCAGTATCTGAACGTGCGGTCCTGTTTTGAAATCGCGTCAAGTTCTCAAACCCGTTTTCATAATCCGGACCAACAGCCGGTGCTGTGTTTACGTTTTGACAACTCCTGACATCCTGACCTGAGACTGGAATGCCATACTTCCGGTCCAGATCTGACCTCTGACCTAGAACGTCCATCGTGTGTTCATTTAATGTTGAACTCGATGAGGCAAGATCAGTTTCAGGCAAATCCGGTTCAGGACTGCTGACAGGGCTACTACCTCCCCCGGTGTGCAATCTCTCGTCAAGGGTTACACCTCGATTTCCTTCATCACTTAGGACAGAAACTTGTGGGCTTTTTAAGTTTTTGAAACCTTTCTCACTTCTGCTGTTATCTCCTTCACTGGATGTGATCTCGTCAGATTCTTCCTCTCTTATCGGTTCAAGTATTGAACAGCAGAAAAGCTCTTCATCCGAATCCAGTTCTCGAGGCTGGACATCGTCGTAATCATCATAATCGTATTCGTAACCCGGATGACAGTGTCTGCCGTTAGACGAGTCGAAGAAATCGTCGAATTGGTTACTGTAGTAGTTGCTGTCGTCCGATGTACCTGGGTCGCGAAACTCCTGATAATTCTCTTCGTTGATATCATTGTCGTATTCGGTGTTGCAGTTGTCGTCATCACATTCGTTCTGGAGGTTGTAATACAGACCTAATTTATTGTCAGCACCCACAGACGAAGCGTCTTCTAGGCTGGAGTCGGTAATGTCAGCCAGTTCGTTATGTGTGTTTTCAAGGCTACTCTCTCTACTGACGTAGCCGTGTTTACCGGAAGCTGGAAGGCTATTAACACTGCATTCGTTGTTCGCACAGACTGTTGGTAATTCAGCGTATGGTTCTAGGCTAGTTGAGGCCTGTAGCAGTGTGGTGGCTGATCGATAGGCCGGTATCACAGTCTCCTGTGTTTTGCCTTTCACCTCTACACCTGGTGACGCCGGATCGATAAAATAATCAGGAAGCTGGTCACACGCGCTGATGTTGCCAACGAACGGTGGTATAAATAGTTCATAAGAATTATGGGGAATCCCAGAGGATTCCCCCACCATGCTAAATTTAGCATTCTCGTCTGTGGCAGAGGTGGGGGTATCCCCACACAAAGGTAAATCCATGGGAACACGAATATTATTTACTGTATTTGCCTGAAAAGCCAGGCACCCTGCTGAATAATGTCCGGGGTTGGACAAAGAAAGGACCTTATGTGTCACAGATGTATTGTATTGGCTGAAAAACTGGAACCTGACTGCCGTCGGTTGTCGTTGTGTTAACGGTATGCTCCCAGCTGTACTCTCCGTCGGCGGCGACGACGAAAGTTGATGTGTCTCTGAGTCGTTCTTATCCTCGTTGATCTTATCTAACATCCGCCAAGAGAAGATAATTGTGATAATTGTCGCAATTGCAGCCGTTAGAAATCGCTCAAACGCTCCTTCGGACGAAGGCATGGGACCTTTTGGTAGCCACCGATCCATGTAATGTAGGGTTTCCAAATAATTATTTTGCTTTTATCTGATCTTTTAGTTGTGTCATGTTTGAGCAGGTCAAATGCTGAATTAGGAACATGTGTTTCTCCTGCGCTTAAGTGCAGCTGTTTGTTAACCTCATTCTGAGTCAATGCCGAGTTGGAAGCCTTCTTTGTGTTCAGTTGTTGATACCAGAAACGGTTTGGCCTTAACTGTTGCTGGGTAGCTCTGATTATGTTTTTACCAGCCTTCTTCTGTGGTCAGTTCTGAGCAAATGTGCAGGGCTATCTAGCGTAGGTGGGTGTTGTTGAATGTTCGGTCTATTATATTTGTGTTTATTGAGAATTGTCTGTTCTGTCCAAAGTTGGAAGACTGCACCCTGTTCGGTTGGCGCGCTGTCTACCTTTCCTACCTATGTTTGTCGAGCAGGATGTGGCTTGACTAACTTGACAGATACTGCTCTGCTGTGTTTGTTTGTGGGGGCTATATTGTTGGGTCTAATGTCTTCTGTCGGAAATGGTATTTATTGTGTCTACGTTTTCTGCCTCAAGTGTACAGACTATGTTCTGCCTGTTCTGCCACAAGTGTACAGACTATGTTCTGCCTGTTCTGCCTCAAGTGTACATACTATGTTCTGCCTGTTCTGCCTCAAGTGTACAGACTATGTTCTGCCACAAGTGTACAGACTATGTTCCGTCTGTTCTGCCACAAGTGTACATACTATGTTCCGTCTGTTCTGCTTCAAGTGTATAGACTATGTTTCGTCTATTCTGTCTCAAGTGTACAGACTATGTTCTGCCTGTTCTGCTTCAAGTGTACAGACTATGCTCCGTCTGTTCTGCCACAAGTGTACCGACTATGTTCTGTTATATTGGTATGCGTGATCTAAATGGAAAGGTATTTGTTAAGTCTGATGTGCTTTGTCCATAACTTTAAAGGCATGTGTTGCTCTTCACGTTTGGGTTCCCAATCATCTGCCCTGTTACCCCCTCAGTCCCTCAAAACCAAGTTGGGAACAATACATGAGATAGTCAGTAGGAGAACTTGCTCCTCCAAGGATTTGTTGAAAAAGATGACAGCTATTGAGTGTCCGGACTTCTTGTTTGCTTAAATGAATGTGTTGATCTTCCTGTGTTCTATTAACGAATACAAGCCAAGGAAGAGAAGAAAGAAATAAGCTGGAGGTTTGTTCCATCAAAGATCTTTCTTTTTCGACGAACAGATTCCAAACGTCATGTGCTCTCAGTTTGTGGATTCCTCGGCCGACAATCCAGAACTGTTGAAAGAGAGAATTCATACGATGTTACACTCAATACAGGTTGATATGTACTCGTGTATGGCGAGCCAAAGTGTTACCGGAACCCGAGAGGGGTGTAAGATATAGCCACACTGTAAACCTGCCAAGAATGTCATAAGAGGGGACTAGGAAGAGTTTGGCATGGGGCTGGCTTCCTTATAACATAGAAGCGTTAAGCCATAAAAACATCCAAATATATAGACATGTCAATTAAAAGAAGGCCAGGTCAACCATACACGACAGAACGTGTAACGAAGGACATGAGTAATGGGTGTATGTTAGCTGAAGATATGTCCTCCACAGCGAATGAGGGAGGTTTAGATTTAGTGATTGTTCGATTTATTGATTGACACATATGACTTGACAGTCTCAACTCTTACAACATACTCTCAGTGTGACTTGACTTAATTACCTCTCACAATTTGCTCTCAGTGTAGTCACCTCTTACAGCATACTCTCAGTGTGACAGTCACCTCTTACAACATACTCTCAGTGTGACTTGACTTAGTCATCTCGTACAACATACTCTCAGTTTGACTTGACTTAGTCATCTCTTACAACATACTCTCAGTGTGACTTGACTTAGTCATCTCGTACAACATACTCTCAGTTTGACTTGACTTAGTCATCTCGTACAACATACTCTCAGTGTGACTTGACTTAGTCATCTCGTACAACCTACTCTCAGTATGACTTGACTTAGTCATCTCGTACAACATACTCTTAGTTTGACTTGACTTAGTCACCTCGTACAACATACTCTTAGTTTTCTTGACTTAGTCACCTCGTACAACATACTCTCAGTTTGACTTGACTTAGTCACCTCGTACAACATACTCTCAGTGTGACAGTCACCTCTTACGACATACTCTCAGTGTGACTTGACTTAGTCACCTCGT
The DNA here is from genome assembly GCA_036924085.1 of Ariolimax columbianus. NCBI lineage: Eukaryota > Metazoa > Mollusca > Gastropoda > Stylommatophora > Arionidae > Ariolimax > Ariolimax columbianus. The sequence goes on from JAVGWX010000010.1 coordinate 5,918,669, forward strand.
ACAACATACTCTCAGTGTGACTTGACTTAGTCACTTATTCTAGTATAGGCAGTGTCGCTTTAGGATGACCTTTTGTGGCTGCATGTCAGTGGTCTCCACCAGATAAAAAGCTCCCAAAGGAATGCGAGAGACAAGGGCTGTTATAAAACTATTTGGGGACCTTACAATATGTGTATTCCCAACTCCTATCAAATCTTTCCGGCATTCACCTTGAAGTGTAGGGTCGTCTATCATGGAGTGTACAGAACTATGTATCCATTTCTTGTGGTTTATAGTTTCTACAAGATGGGATTACGATCCCCATGTCCAACCAGTCTTATGCGCTTCTAAGCTATCGAGATGGTAGCAGTCTTACATCCTTCATAGATGACTGCTTGCGTCAGAAGGAGAGAACTATAGCTGCCCAAGTCCCTATTCTACCTCCAGTCTGATCAATATGTTTCACCTGACACTGACTCCCATAGTCTGATCAATATGTTTCACCTGACACTGACTCCCATAGTCTGATCAATATGTTTCACCTGACACTGACTCACATAGTCTGATCAATATGTTTCACCTGACCCTAACTCACATAGTCTGAGCAATATACTTCACCTGACCCTGACTCATATAGTCTGAGCAATATGCTTCACCTTACCGTGACTCACATAATCTTATCAATATGTTTCACCTGACCCTGACTCACATAGTCTGAGCAATATGCTTCACCTTACCCTAACTCGCATAATCTGATCAATATGTTTCACCTGACCCTGACTAACATAATCTAATCCATATATTGTGCCTGGACGTTAGCATCCTCTCCTCCGCATCATCACTGTAAATTACCACACAACGAATCTAAACGTTCTCTTTAGAACGACGGACAACGATGAAAAAGAAAAATATTCTTGTCTATCGTTGTTGCTGTTGTTGTTGTTGTTGCTGTTGTTGCTGTTGTTGTTGCTGTTGTTGTTGTGGTTGCTGTTGTTGTTGTTGCTGTTGTTGTTGTTGTTGTTGTTGTTGTTGTGGTTGTTGTTGTTGTTTAATGCCCACAATTACTATGTTTACTCTTTTGTGCGCCACGAAAAGGACATTAAGTGGCAGGTTGTAGTAGCTTTCCTCACATCCCGAGCGTGCTGATGAACGTAGACCGCGGTCCTCCAGGTGGTTGTGCTATGCTTGGCTTTATCTGCGTGGACGGTATGCCTTCGTAGTTCCAACGATGAGCTCAGGCGTCTTCGGAGAATTGCCATCAGGAACCAACCGCCGCACCTCGAAGTCAAACCCCGACCGTTTGAACACGAGGCAAAAGGCTTGACAACTTCGTCACGGAGGCCCCCTGTCTATCGTCAATTATAGTGGGTCATCTTTTCGTGACCTTGTTGTTTATAATCTGTCTCGTGTGTGTCAGTCTGTCTCTTGTGTGGGTGCCTGTCTCGTGTGTCAGCCTGTCACGTGTGTGGCAGCCTGTCTCGTGTGTGTCAGCCTGTCTCGTATGTCAGCCTGTCTCGTGTGTGGGTGCCTGTCTCGTGTGTGTCAGCCTGTCTCGTGTGTCAGCCTGTCACGTGTATGTCAGCCTGTCTCGTGTGTGGCAGCCTGTCTCGTGTGTGGCAGGCCACCTTTCTCTATCCAGTTCGGTCCCTGCAACACATATCTGTCCTTGTAGCCATCTGTCCATCTCGCCATCTGTCCATCTAGCCATATGTCCAAGCCGTCCCGGTTTTGAAGACTCTTCAACTCAAAGAGTTTACAAACCTCGTTTCCCCATAGGCTGTAGCCTGTTGATTGTGGGTCGATCTTCTAGGTGTGAAAGAATGCACTAGAAATAAATTCCCATTATATCAAATCCATTGTTTTTGTTTTGTTTTTTGTTTTTCGTTTTTTAAAATTTTTTTTCGTTCGCCATATTTCTCTATTCCCCAAGGCGGTGTGCGTTTCACTGTGGTTTTTATTTTGCGCCTGTCGGCTCAGTGTATCCGATTTCAGCATGCATTTATGTAAGGGGCTGCTTCCTCCTGTATTTTTTAAGGGTTTGCTTCCCCGATGTAACGGCCGGTTCTGTAATAGGGATCGAACCCAGCAGCTTCGAGATGTGAGCCGTGTCACTTAACCACTAGCTGACGCCGTCCCCTATCCATTGTTATTGTTGTGAATGCTTGTGAGTGCTGAATTCTTCACTCTTGACGATTCGTGTCTGTTAGCAGGTTACAGTGGCTGTTCTTGTATCTCCGAATGTGCTGAAAAGGGTGGGTTCGGTCCTCCTGGCTGTAGTGCGATATTTGGCTTCTCAGTAAGCTCGCAGTAAGCTTCACTGCGTGAAGGCTAGACGTAAAGTAAATCACCCATATTCTCTGTAATCAGAAACAGACACGTGACATATTGACAGGAGACAACACAGTAGAGATTAGGCCAACGACCCTGCAATAACAAGACTAAACACAGCCACGTGATTGAACAACAAGTTATCGCAGGTCTAATTACACACGTGATATAATTCGTGACATTCCTGGCTCGGCCTAGGGCCGTTTACAAGGGAGCCTAGAGACTAATGTCACACAATGCATACCGTATTATCTCGCAGGTGAGGTGAAGGGCGTAAGAGGTTACTCACATCTTGTTTATGGTGTGGGATGATGAGGGGTGGGACAGACAGGGACACGGGCAGAATTGTTGGGGAAGAGGGTGGGACAGACAGGGACACGGACAGAATTGTTGGGGAAGAGGGTGGGACAGACAGGGACACGGACAGAATTGTTGGGGAAGAGGGTGGGACAGACAGGGACACGGGCAGAATTGTTGGGGAAGAGGGTGGGACAGACAGGGACACGGACAGAATAGTTGGGGAAGAGGGTGGACAGACAGGGACACGGACAGAATTGTTGGGGAAGAGGGTGGGACAGACAGGGACACGGACAGAATTGTTGGGGAAGAGGCTGGACAGACAGGGACACGGACAGAATTGTTGGGGAAGAGGGTGGGACAGACCACGGGCCACTTTACTGAGAAGGAAAGAACCGCAATCCGCGTGAAAGATGACTAAATGAGAGTTGTGTATGGGGGCTAGCGATCTCATTGTATAAAACAAGTTGCAACAGGAATCACAATTGCAAACGTCTTCTGAATAACTTTGAAGCAGTCTTCCTGAAGGATGTCAATTGTAGTTGTTTCCCTATACTCCAGCTGGAGTTGAGATGGAACAAACAAACATGGGACAGAGGACGAACAAGAGAGAGATACTCAACAGTTTGAAATCCTCGTAGGAAGGAAGTCAACAATAGAAT